>PVJS01019498.1:8346-33750 GCA_004027185.1 Glis glis | reverse complement strand
ACACACACACACACACATGCACACACACGCACACACACACACACACACACACGAAGAAATCAAGGAATAAATTAATTCTGTTAGGAAGTTGTACATGTCCGGATATCAGTGTTTTAATGGAAGCTGAATAGATATTTATATAATAAATGCAGATTTACAGTGGAAGGCATGTCAAGGTCCATGAGGGTAAGAACTTTGTCCTTTTTCCCCTAGCACCTGTCAGAGAGCTGGCACATAATAAAGGCTCACTTAATAAGAGCTGAATGAATAAATAGATACACACTCAGGAGATAGGGGCTGAATACTGGTTTGGATGTGTGCTCATAAGCTGTCTTTCTGGATAAAAATGAAGTCCTGATTTGCCGTGATCACCAATGTCCGTGGTGTAAATACTCCCACGTGGGCGATTTCACAGCGCCAGCTAGAAGCGACTGAATGCCAAGTAGGGAGGAGAGCTGCCTGATCACCCCCTATGAGCTCTACCACCTCTTTGTCTTGAGTGGTAAAAACTGAAAGCCAGGGGTCCACTTCCTGTCACTTCCGGAAGCTTCTCCCCCAGGGCAGAAAGGTCTGGGGACTTCCAGATTGCTTGAGCTTATGCAATTCTTATTTTCTAGCCAATATCGGGATAGTATCCCTTTATTTTGGCAGAGGAGAGAAAAAGGCACCAACCAGCCTGGTTGGTAGATATGGTTGGAAGAACTGGTGGGCCCAGAGGTTGACCATTAATTGGAACCATTCTGTAAAGAAAAATGTATCCTCTTTCTCTTCACTGCAATGGTGACTTGAGACGCCCCCCTCCAGACCCCGCTCCCTTCCCCAGGTAGTTCTAAGTGGGCCATGCCAGGTGGCACCTTTGCAAGTCCTGCAATTACCTAGGCTTTACGAAGTCCCCAGGATTTTGTTTATTTCCCATTTCCTACCAGTTAGATCTACTCTTTCCCGTCCTCCCCGGCAAAATCGCGAGGAGTGGCATCAGCACATCTTTGTACAGTAGGCGAATATATTTGGAATGCTTATTTCTGAGAGCTGTTCAAGACGACTCACAATTTTACAGCACGCAGAAGGACTGACGATAAATCCAACAGTGGCAAATGGAAACTCTGTTCTGTTTCCCTCTCGGTAAATAAATAACTGCAAAACCTGTGCTCCCATACCAGAGCGTCAAATCCGTGCGCCCTGTTGATTAACACTGAAAACGTCTTTGTGAAGACAATACATTTAGAGGAGTTCTCCGGCTCGCCCCAAAAGCTGACACTGAAGGTTTATTTTAATGTAGCACAAATCAGAGTGAACGATGTGAAAAGCGCTCGGTTTCTCCTGGAAGGCTGCCACTTGTTTCTGCTCCCAGGGAAATGTCTTCCAAGCTCTTTACCAAATCTGCAAGATAAACCGATTCAACTGAGGGTGCCTTGCTCACCTGGAGAACTCGAGGTCCACCGGGAGCCTGAGAGGGCTTAGAGGATGGTGCAAGGTGGGTACCAGAAATGTTTTGGAGTGCTTTGCAATGTAACAGAGAAGTTTCTTAGCACCTTGTATTTCTTTTCACACCACTGCATGCCAGCATTGATGCTGGGGCATATTTAGATGGAAATGTGGGGACGGATGTGTCCTATGATGCTCATGTGTTTGGGGGACCGTTTTCTAGCCCAATGATAATTCCTGTTTGACCATACCAACAGCAAATTAATGTATATTAACCATATTCGAAGAATGACATTGGGAAGCTAGAGGAAAGGAGGGAGGGAGGGAAAGGAAAGAAAGATGGATGCATTAGAAAGTTTTGTGGATCTTTGTAAAGCTGAGTTTGCACACGTCTTTCCCTAGTCCTAGAATGCGTTCTTTTCTTTCTTCCTATGGCTCACTCCAACTCCACCTGTGAACCTCAGTGTAAGTGTCACTTCCTTGGGGTAACCTTCCAGAAACCCCAAGACTGGGCCACCTCTCCCCATTGTATATCAGATGAAACCCTCTCTTCTTTGTAGCACACATCATAGTTGCAATGAATTCTATTATATCCTCATGTTTGTTGTTATATGCTCATGATTATCTATTACCTGCTTGTCTGCCCCACAGATAAAAGTTTGGAACTAGTAAGATTCCGAAAGCTTGGTGCCATCCCAGACTCTGCACAGGGACCTTAAAGCAGCCTTTCAGCTGGTGAACAATGGACAGATGGGTGTTTAAGGTATTTGGGTTTTAGCATCTGAGTCTTGCTGGCCAAGAAGATTTCTATCCACATGTATGCACCTCCAGCCAGCCTTGTGAGATAGAGAGGGGCTTAATCTGCCCATCTTCACAGTGCCATTTCTCAGCTTTCAAGAAGGGGTATTGCTCCAGACATGGTGGTGCATGCCTGTAATTCTAGTACTTGAGAGGCTGAGACAGGAGGATCACAGGTTTGAGGCCAGCCTCAGCAATTTAGGGAGCCCCTCAGCAACTTAGTGAGATCCTGTTTCAAAATTAAAAATGCTAAAAGGGCTGAGGTATAGCCTGGAGGTAGAACACCCCTGAGTCCAATCCCCAGTACCACCACCACCAAAAAAAAATGAGGGCCACCAACATTCCAAGAAGAGTCACCAGCAGGTCAGAGGCAGAGCGTGGCCAGGATCTAGTCGTCCAATGCTGGGATCCCTTACACAAACCTCCACCGCTCTGTGGACAGGCCACTCTGCAGAGGGGGAAGGGGGGCAGAGGTCTGGGGAAAGGACAAAGAAAAGACAGGAAGAGTGATTATGACAGAAGAGATTTACTCCTGTCTTCTTCTCCTTTCTTCTTGCATTAAGGACAAGTGTCGCCTGAGAACGTGAGCCCCGATGAGAACATGATGAAGCATCACTTTTTCCAGGGCTGTGCCCAGCTGCCCGGGCAGCGGGAGAAGCTGTCCCTCCGAGTTAGCCCTTCAAGTTCCCTCGTACCCCCTGCTGCAGGGAAGCCCTGTCAATCAACCCTGGGATTCTGCCGTGAGCAGAATTTGCTCACGCCTTCATTGGTTCTCCAAATAATCTGGGGGTGCACCACGCCACAGGCTTTGTGCTAGGAGTAGTACGTGTGGACCTGGTGAGGTTTACGGGTTGACCAGCCGTCCCGGCTTCTCAGGGAGGAGGACAGAGCTTCAGCCCGCTTTAGACAGGAGCTGGGGATGCAGTGTAGCCAACTGTACAGAGCGTAAATCCCCAGCACCACTTACACCAAGAGCCCCTGCAAGTGCTTGCTAAGATACAGATTCCCAGGCCCCTACCCTATACCAGTGACTCTAAGTCCTGTGAAAATGGATCTAGGAATCTGAATTTAATCAACTCCCAAGTTATGATTATGGATATTGAAGTTAGAGAACAACTAATACTTCATAGTGTGCACTCTGAAGTCAGTCCGACCTGGATTCAAATCCTACTTCCAAACTGAAGACCTATGCAGATTTTCCCAAATTGCATAATCACTATGAGTGCTAGCTTCCTTATCTAAGAATGGTTTTGCCAGTGCTGCCTTTGCAGTATTTGGGAATGGACTAAATAAAAACGGATGAAAGCCTTACCACAACATCTGTCACAGAATTTATGATACATTAAGTTACCATTTTCATTATCAGGACTGAGATGGTTGCCATGGGTGCTGCAGTCACAGGTGTCTCCTCCTGAATTGGGGGTTGCTCTATTCTTTTTGACAAAAGAGACAAAAGCAAGACTTCATAGATTGTCATTAGAGAAATGAGCTTGCTTTCCCTCTTCCATTTCTATCCTTTCCCCATAAGGACAAAGATCTTATTCCCACTCTCAGAAAAGGCCACACTCCCCCACACACTGGGACCCTCATCTGTGCTGTCTTTTTGAGTCTAAAATGTTCTTTCCTTAGTCTGATGAACTCCTATTCATACTTCAAAGTCCCACTAAAGTATTTTCTCTTTTGGTAGGCTGTCTCAATCTTCTCCCTTTCTCTACCTCCTCTTCACCCTGTTTATCCTACCTGGGCATGTCCCAAATAATGATTAAAAAACACAATGTCTCTTCCAACCAATAGGAGACCTACCTTATTCATCTATATCAGGAGTCACAAATTATGGAGTATAGCCAAATCCAGATGGGTATATACATTTATAAATAAAGTTTTATTGGAACAGAGTCACCTCCATTTGCTCATGTATTATTTGTGACTGTTTTCCACTGTGGTGGCAGAGCCGAACAGTTGTGACAAAGATCTGCTGTCCCAGAAAGCCTGAAATTATACTCTCTGGACCTTTAAGAAAATGTTTGTGGACCCCTAACTTATATCAACTGAGACTGTTGTCACAGTAGCTAGAAATTCTCCTCTTCAATTTGGGACCGCTCTATTCTTTTTCATGTAATAGGCAGACGAGTGCAGCCTAGCATATGGCCTACTATGCAGTAGATACTCAATAAACATTTAGCATCAGTGGGTCCACATAGCAGTGGACAGATTATGAATCAAAAGCCAATGCTGGTAGTGCAGCTTGTTTTTCCTAAATGCAATCTCCTCTAGATCAAAGAAAGTCCTAGCCACATGGGCATGGGGCCACTTGTGCATCGATCCATAACATGGCAAGGGGCTGTTGGGAAGGCTTGGCTGCTTTTTCTCACTTCTCTTTCCCCGTTTTGTCTTCTAGGCACATGTCAAGAAATAGTGGGTCTAGGATGCCCAAGAGAGCTTCCCCAGGCTGAGCCCACCCAGCTCCTGCCTGGGAAGGTGGAGAGACACATGACAGAGACCACTGTGCTGACCACAACCTTGCTTCACCTTCGTGGGCCACTCTCTCCCACCGGTCGTTCTACTTCTTCTAGGCTGCCCAGGACAGCCAGGTGGGCACAGTGCAACAGCCTCCTAATGACTGAGAAGCACATGCATGGGAGATGGCGAGAGGGTGTCAGAAAAGTCATTTTCCAACTAAATAGAAAATGGAAAATCCATTCCAGAGACTGGGCAGTATGTGGCACTCAGAATCCCTTTGCAGCTGCCGGTGTTTAGGTAGGTCCAGGAAGGAATGTGATACTGTCTTTTGCAGAAGCTTGGACACCTGGCCCTAAGCTCAGACTGAGGGCTAGACGCAGCAAATCCATCTTTGATCCCTGGTCAGGTGTGGGTAAGGGCTGGACGGGAGCGGGGTAGCTTTCAGAGTTCGAATACCCCCTTTGAAACTCATGTGGAAACTTAATTCCTGCATTGAAACATTGATGGCATTGGAAAGCGGAGCCTTTGGGAGAGAATTGGGATAGATAGGGTCATGAAGGTAGGACCCTTGTGATGGACTGGTGGCTTTCACAGAAGAGGAAGAAAGACGCGAGCTGGCATACACACACTCTGTCTTGCCATGGGATGCCCTCTCTCTTGTTACAATGCAGCCAGAAGGCCTCACCAGATGCCCAGCCGATACCAGCACCAGCCTCCAGAAATGTGCACTAAAGAGACCTCGATTCTTCATAAATCACCTCATCTGGGGTCTGCCCTTCCAGGAGCCAACAGTGGACTATGCCAGTGGGGCAGGGGGGCAACGGTGGCATTGTCCTGAATGACCTGAATTGTACAGAGTGTCAACCTCCCACTACAAAGCAAGACTCTTGGTCTCAGCCATCGCGGATTTCTTTAAATACAAAGGTTTCTTTGGGGAAGAGGAAGGCAAAGAGGGAGGGGACAGCCATGGAGCCAACTTCTCTTTTCAGGCGATCAAGTAGCTTCCTGATGGAGATAGCTTGGTGGTGAGAAGGCAGAGAGCCAGGCCGTAGGAATGCGGTGGCTCTGGTTTTCCCTTGAGGCCACGGTGACCCAGACATGTAGACAAATTCACCCTGTAC
Source organism: Glis glis (assembly GCA_004027185.1). Classification (NCBI taxonomy): domain Eukaryota; kingdom Metazoa; phylum Chordata; class Mammalia; order Rodentia; family Gliridae; genus Glis; species Glis glis. The sequence goes on along the minus strand of PVJS01019498.1, from coordinate 27,946 downwards.
CTCGGCGACAGCCTCAGGCCCACAGCCCAGATGGCCTGTCCCCTGCATGGTGAATGTGTTTGCTTTTGTGTTATGGTGTGACTTGTGTGGGCTTTTAAGGGCTCATCTCAGATTAGAGAATGTTCTAGAAAATCTAGATGTTTCTTCCAGGTCTATGAGGAAGGTAGGAAGAATAATTTGTTAGAGGTGGTAGGGGGGAAAAAAAAGGCAAGGGGGCTTTTGAGTAAAGAAAGTGGTTTATAGGTAAGAACAATTTTGATTTAGTCAACAAAATGTTTATTAAAGATCTAGTGTTGGTCTCGGGTATTAGTTGCAAAAGGGCCCAAAGTATCATGGTGTACAGGTGATATCCTTTACACCTTTTCAGAGCATGGGTGTCCAAGGGGTGTGGACCTCCTTCAAGTGCTGACGCCACCAATGAACTGGGACACCGTCCATGGCATGACTGAGCCTCAGCCTCCATTTCTTCAAAACAGTATCAGCTTGGGAAGCTGAGACAGTAGGATCACAGTTTTGAGGCCAGCCTCAGCAACTTAGCAAGACCCTCAGCAACTTAGTGAGACCTTGTTTCCAAATATATAAAAAGGGCTGGGGGTGTAGCTCAGAGGTAGAATGTTCCTGGGTTCAAACCCCAATATCAAACGAAACCAAACAAAAAAAGAGACAGCAAGCTCTGAACCCACCTGTGTATTGTGAGTGTCCCCCAAGATCCTATGTGGGAACTTAGCACAAGGCATGGCCCTAATTGCTCCTCTCATTATTTATGGCTTTAATATTTCTTTTTCTACCTGAGTGACTGGTCCCCCATTTATTCCTCTTTTTTATTTTTTATTTTTGGCAGTACTAGGGATTGAACCCAGGGGCATTCTACCTCCGAGCTACACCCCCAGCCCTATTTTTTATTCTTTATTTTGAAACAGGGTCTCACTAAGTTGCAGAGGGCCTCACTAAGTAGCTGAGGCTGGCCATGAACCCGGATCCTCTGGTCTCAGCCTCCCAAGTACTGGGATTACAAGCGTGCGCCACCACGCCCGGCTTCATTTATCCCTCTTGTTTGACTCATCTCAGATTCCTGTAATGACTCCCACTTCGGACCCCGAGTGATGTAGTGGGTTGGAGTGTCCCCTCAAAATTCATGTCCACTTGGAGACTCAGAATGTGACCTTATTTGGAAATAGGGACTGTGCAGTTGTACTCTGTTTGGAATCTCAAGATGAGGTCCTATGGATTAGGGTCATCTCTACACCCCGTGACAGTGTCCTGGTAAGAAGAGAAGAGGAGATCGGGGGACACAGGAGGTGAGAAGTCCATGTGGAGATGGCAAGATGGCTGCCGGGGTTAGATTAGTGATCCCAGAAGACAAAGAAGGCCAGCAGCATCCCTAGGAGCTGGAAGTGGCAGGGACGCACTCTCCCCTGGAGCCCGTGGAGGGGCATGGCTTGCTGACACGCTGATTTCATGTCGAGTTTGAAGACACCAAGTTTGCAGGAACTCATCACGGCAGCCCTAGAAAGCCAGCACGCAGGTAGAGCCCTGACTTATCCCCCAGCGGCCCATCCAAACACCCACTTGTGGATTCCACGCCGGGGGCGAGTACCCGGCGTTCTCAGGCGTGTAAGCCAAGGCCCCACGGAGTGTCAGTGATGGGGAGATCACCTAGCCTCGAAAAACTCGCAGGCCCAGCTGGCAGCAGTGTTTTCTTAAAGGAAGGAAAAAGGAAACTCAAGCTACAAATGCAAGAGAAAAATGAAGCAACCGAGTGGCATAGCGGCTCTACCTCTCCCTGAAGCTATGCCCAGTATTTCATGGGTAGCTCGGTGGCATTTCCTGGCAATGTTTTACAAGTTTGTTTTTGGCAGTGATCAGTCCTTTTCTCTTTTCTGTGGCTGCGGAGCCTCGGGACTGCTCTTCTTTTCTGGTTCAACCCAAACCCCAGCCCCATGGTCTGCTCTTCACTCTTCTCCAGGGTCGCCACCATCAACTCTAGAAATCATGGTCCCTCTTCCCTCCACTCCGGCTGCCCATTTTTATTTTTGTACTGGGGACGGAACCCAGGGGCATTCTACCTCTGCGCTACATCCCCAGTCCTTTTTATACTTTTTATTTTGTTTTGTTTTGTTTTGTTTTGTTTTGTTTTGTTTGCGGTACCAAGGATTGAACGCAGGGGCATTCTACCTCCGCGCTACACCCCCGGCCCTATTTTTTATATCCTTTATTTTGCAACCGGGTCTCACGAAGTTGCGGAGGGCCTCACTACGTAGAGAGAGAGACAGGGGGGAGAGAGAGAGAGAGAGAGAGCTGAGACTGGTCGCGAACCCGGATCCTCCGGTCTTAGCCTCCCAAAGTACTGGGATTACAAGCGTGCGCCACCACACCCGGCGCTATACTTTTTATTTTGAAACACGGTCTCCCTAAGTTACTGAGAGCCTTGTTATATTGCTGAGGCTGGCCTCGAATCTGCGTTCCTCCTGCCTCAGCCTCTCATGTGCTGGGATTATAGGTGTGAGTCACCACACCTGGCTTAATTGCCCTTTATTGCCCTGGGAAAAAAATAATGAGCTTTCATTGGCTAAAATGTTTCAGTGCTGGTCACTAAGGAAAAACCAGGGAAGAACAAAAGTGGTAAATTGTCCTCATGGCAACATTAATTGACTGCTCATGACCTGCCCAGAACTTTCCTTCTGCGATCTTGGGTTTGTCCTCACAAGAGTTGACCAGGTGGACGATACTGTTACTATTGGCTTTTCCTCATTTCCAAGGTCAAGATGGAGAGGTCGTAGGAGATTAAGGAAATTGACCAAAGTCACTCTGCTATTAGGAGAAGAAGGACTTAGTAACCTTTTCTTCTGAGCCCAGGTCAGTGACCATACCCGGCTTAGGACTTTATTAAGGGCACAGTAGGTCTCCTACCTGGAGTTCCCAGTTGCTTTCTGAGAGGCTAGCTTGACATTTCCAAAAACTTCAGAACTTCTCTTTTACATTTTATTTATTTTTCAATGTTATGATTTTTATTTTTGTGTGTGGGGATGGTACTAGGGATTGAACCCGGGAATATTCTACCTCTAAGCTACACCCCCAACCCTATTTTTTTTTCAATTTTGAAACAAAGTCTTACTAAGTTGCTGAGGCTGACCTTGAATCTGTGACCCTCTTGTCTCCACCTCCAAAGTCCTGGGATTACAGGGTTGGCATGTCCCACCACCCCACCTGATCGCTTACTTCTGAGGATCATTTAACTCCAGTCTCTCAGCTTCTTCCCTGAAAATATGATCATTCTGAAATAGTTGTCACCAAGTTGGGTCTATTCAGCAGGACTTCTTTTTAGAAGGCATCTCTAGGGACTTGCAGATGGCCAAAAATGTTTTCCTGAGCCTCTGTAGCACTGGAACTTGTTTTCTTGGTCGGTATTTTTGAGAACCATTCCAGGTACAGATGCTTCTTGAGAAGAAAAAAATAAGTTCTCATGAATTAAGACTCACAGAAAATTCTGGCACAAGTTGCCATGACTGCCGGACCTCAGAGCCTTTTGTTTGCCGATGTATTTTGGGGACCCCTAAGGTGGGACTGTACTACGTCCATTATTTGATAAGTGAACCCTCCTTGCATGGGAAGATGTAGATATGGAAAAACACTCTGGGGAACACGATACCTTCGTTCCTTCTTGGGCATCAAGCATTTTCTTTTCTGTGACTTACAGAGGCATGTCCACTGCCCACTTCCTGGGAGTTCATTATTTTTGAAGCCTGGTCTGTGTAAATATCAAATCACTTACGAGACATGGCAGGCCTTCCCGGTGATGGAATCTGTAGCGACTTCATCTTGCCCATCATCACCTAAATGAGTCCTGAAGTGTGGGCCCTTAGCTGCTGGAAAATCGGAAACAGAGTCAAGCCCAGCCCTATCTCCAATTGTATGTGACAGCTCCCACTCAGTTTCAGTGACAAGAAATGTGTTGAGCTAAAAATATTCTAAGCAGATGTAAATCTGGGAGATGTGACTGCAACACGCCCAGGCCTGCCATGTGTCCTACTTGGAGTGGCTCGGGATTTATAGTTGCTACGATCCCAGGTAGCCGCTGCACCCTCCGAACACAACCTGTTTCTGTGATGCACATTTTACTTTCCTGGAGGTGCTTTGGTGGAGAACACCCAGTGTCACCTGGGTCCCGGAGGGTCCCAGGGATTCCATAACACAGGCATGAGGCCTGTTATGGTTAGATAGAGAATGTCCCCTGAAAAGCTCATGTAGTAATGTTCAGAGTTAATATAATTAAGTCATGAGGGTTGTAATCTCATCAGTGTGAAAATCCACTGTAATGGATTTACTGGGTGGTAACCTAGGCAGATGGGGTGTGGCTGGAGAAGGTGGGTCCCTGGGGTGTGGCCTTAGGAACTGCGCTTTTGTCTTTGAATCCCCTTGCTTGCTTGGCTCTCTTGCTTCTGGCCTCCATGATATAAGTGCATAATCTTGCTCTCATCTTCTCTCTGCTTCCTGCTGCCATGCCCTGAGCTCTGCAGACCCGGTTTGACATGGACTGAATCCTGAATTTCCAAGGAAACTGTGAGCAAATAAATCTTCCTTCCTCTAATTTGTATGATCAGTCTTTTTGGATTATAGCAGAATCTTGAGAAAAGCAGATTTGGATTATAGTAGAATGAGAATGTGGACCAAGGCAAGGCCCTCTAAGCAAATACTTGTGAATGTCTCACTTTCCTCTGGTGTTCCATTCCAAATCAAGAGCTGGATTTTATCTGCTGTTTGGAAGACATGGTTACCTTAAAGATCCTGCGGGACAAGTGTGCCTCCATTTGGTCCTGGACAAAGGGTACAATCTCCCCTCCGTGCAAAATAGTGGCATGCAGGACTCCCTTATGGGTTAGACTGACTGCCTGGAAGCTACATTCTTGTAAGAATCTCTTGGCTTATCTACAGGGGACCCAAATTAATAACTATCTTTTATAGAGTGATGATAAAATTAATTACTATGTTTCATTGCATTGCCTACATCCTACATATTAGGCACAACAGTCGGTTGCAGTTAATTTTATTTATTGTTCCCTGTTGCCAAAGCTTCAGGATACGTTGTGTTTAACCAATATGGCCTTTCAGTGCATCAAGATGTGTGTCAGCACTATGGAGGAGTCAACATGAGACTTCCTATTCTTTCTTGTTATCTTGGAATCTTCTAGAAATCTGAAAATATGTGTTAAGATTTAACTTGGAAAAGCTGTGTTGTCTGACTCCAGGTTTGCCTGAGGATTGGCAGTTGTGTGTTCAGCTTCCTAAGACAAAGCTAGGAGCTGCCATGAACTTATAACCCTAATGGATATGATACTTAGGTTGGGTATATGGAATTGGGATGACTGGTCCTTTAAGGAGAGCACTATGGGCAATTTTGAGGAGATCCTGAGCACAGGATCCAGTTATATCCAACTGAAGTTAAGACTCTCAAAGAATCTACCAGGTTCCACACAGGAATTCCAGACTTGAGAGTCAGGCATGACCGAATCTGACTTCCAGATCTGTTATTTACAAGCCTGACTCCATTCCTATAAACTTCTACTGAATCATTTATTTTGTTTTTGTTCTCTTTTTCCTTTTTTTTTCTGGTACTGGGGATTTAACCCAGGGGTGTTCTTTTGTCTGAGCTACACCCCCAGCCCTTTTTATTTTTTATTTTGAAACAAGGTATGGCTAGCCAAGAGTCTCCCAACGTTATTGAGTCTGGCCTTGAACCTGCCATCCTCCTGTCTTAGCCTCCCATATACAGGGATTACAGGCATGCACCAATACACCTGGCCTATTGCAGCATCTTTAAAATGGGTATGAATTGTGCCTAGACAGAAGAAGAGGTGTGAGGTCTGTCTTGGCCAACATTTCCACTGCTGCAATCCAATAAGCCTAACCAAAATGTAGAGGAAGGAAGATTTATGTGCTTAGTTTTGGAGATTTCAGAGTTCAGTCCATGTCAGGCCGGGTCTGCGGAGCTCAGGGTATGGCAGCTTGAAGCAGAGAGAAGAAAGCAAATTCTGTGCTCTCACATCTTGGAGGCCAGAAGCAAGAGAGAGAACAGGGGGAAGAGAGACCATATATACTCCCCAAAGCCACACCTCAGGGACCCCTTCTCAGCAACCAAGTCCTGCCTCCGATACGACTGCCTACTCTCCATTAGGTCCCAGGCGACATTATAAATCCAAACCATTACAAGGTTCTCAGGACACACTACACACAAGCGCGTAGGATACCGTGGCTGGGACACAAATGGAGGCTGTCGTTGCTATTGATCAGGGTAAGACCAGCTGAGAGAAAGACCTGCTTATCTTCTACGTCCTGATTGAGCTTGTGATCCTCTGGCCTCTGAGTGCTAACGGCTGTGCCTGGAAGAGCGGTGGCCTCGCAGGCTGAATCAGCCCAAGCCAAGACTCAGCCACATTGCGTTCCCTGAGCCGGGCCCAACCTGTGAGTCACCGGCCTTTTTCATGTGTAGGCCACAGCAAATCACTTTTCCCATTATGAACAACCAGACACACTCCAGTGCGGTGATGGAAAGTAATTACGAACGTAAATGATCTGACCAGACATGGGTTCCTTGGAGCTTTAACCCCTGGCTTTCTTGGCGAACAGTAATCACACACAGTCCTGTGGCAGGCACCGAGAGGGATTATTACAGGGAGCCACGTGATCCATCTGTCCACTGAGCCACAGGCTGGGTGCTGCCTGGGGCATGGCACATATGGCTTTATTTTAGGCTTTGGTGACACCAGGGACATGCATAAATGTCCTGCTTTATGTATGGGGTGTTCCAGATCTGGGAGCTTGCAGCCTCCTTCTCCTTTTTCTAAGCTGAATTTGAAGGTTTCCATCCTGATGCAATATGGCCACAGTATCATTAGCGATCACAATGCTCATACCCCTTTGCTATGATGCCGAAGCTCAAAACCCAACATTTCAGGAGATGCGATATGACACAAGTTATTCTATGGCTGCCTTTGCGATTGCTCTTCAGAGCGATGCAAACACCATTTCTAATTCTACCAATTCCACGACTAAGCCATCTTTCTCTTGTGCCAAGCACGGAGCACGCCACATCAGACACATTTCCTTGTTTCATCCCCATGAGGCCATACCGATTAGTCGCACTTCCTAGATAAATAGACTGAGGCTCAAAGAGGTTAAGGTGCTATGCCCAAGGTCACCCGGTTAATGCATGGTGAAATCAGAATGTGAACCTGGCTCCCAGGGCCCCGAATCCAAGCTCAGCACTGCTCTGTGACACACTCGATTAATTCATCCAAAGCCAATTCATTGATTGTGTGTGTGTGTGTGTGTGTGTGTGTGTGTGTGTGGTACTGGATATTGAAATCAGAGGCATTCTACCTCTGAGCTACAACCCAGCCCTTTTTATTTTTTATTATGAAATAGGGTCTCGCTAGGTTGTTGAGAGTCTCACTACATTGCTGAGGCTGTACTGGAACCTGTGATCCTCCTGTCTCAGCCTCCCAAGTACTGGGATTACAGGTGTGCACCACCATGCTCCGCTCATTGATATTTTTAAAGCAATACAAGAAGATGATGATAAAAGAAAGGAGGCAACCTTGGTAGAGTGAGGGAATCCTGATATGTATGGCCATTGTTTTCTTTTTAAAGGAGGAATAATATGCTGAGAGTAAAGTACGCGAAGAGTGCTGATTTCAAGTCCATGGCTTGATGATAGAAATTTCCTACATACCCATCTGTGAGAGAATGATAAAAAGCATTTCTACTCTCCAGAAGGTTTTCTTCTGTGCCTTCTCAGTTTAGTCCTCTTCCCCCACCCACTAGTCAAACTTGTATCACTGCTGATTAGTTTTGTCTGTCTTTAAACTTTATACTCTTTTTTTCTGGATTTTGAACTTGATGCAGTATCTATGAGATTCTTCTGGACTAATTAAAACTGGAGAGTGCTGCCGTACCAATAGTTTTCTCTTTTTAATTGCTATATAGTATTTCACTGTATGGATATACCACTGCTACTTTTTACTAAGATAAATAAAAAATAAATAATAATAATAAATACTAAGATAAATTAAAAAATAAAATATTTATAAATAAAAAATATTTATAAATATTCTCCTATATGTCTTTTTAGATATGTGTACCTATTTTTTTATGGCTCTGTCTCCCTAGAAATAGAATCACTGGGTTATAGTGCAGGTGTATGGTTCATTTTAATAGAAAAAGAAAACAGATTTCCAAAGTACTTTTACCAGTTTATATTCTCATCAGCAAAATGTAAGATTTCCTTTTGCAGCCTCGCCAGTACTTGGTAATGTTCTGATATTTATTTTTGATGAGCCCCTTGTGCTTCCTCCATTTTATAAAATAAAGGCTGAATTGTGCATATGAAGTGAATCACATACTAGTTAATGCTTTATTTTATCTTTCTCTTTGTGAGAAATAACTGTTTATAAAACTACAGTGTCATTTACAAGCCCATCCCTAAAGAGTGATGAAGTGGGGAGATAGGGAATAAACAAAACAAAGAAAAGGAGCCTGTAATCCCAGTACTTAGGAGGCTGAGACAGGAGGATGGCAGGTTCAAAGCTAGCCTCACCATGTTTCAAAATAAAAAAAATTAAAAGGACTGGGGTGTAGCTCAGGGGTAGAATGCCCCTGAGTTCAAACCCCAGTACCAAAAAAAAAATCCCAAAACAAAACAAAACAAACAAAAGCAAATCAGAACAAAAACCAACCAAACAACAACAAAAAAGAACAGAAAAGGAAAAAAATCAAATCAGAATGGAACAGGGTGAATAGAATCATTACGGAAAGCCTACGCCCAAAGTTTTATTTCACGCATGCATAATTCTGGGTTTATTACAGCCCCTGAATCCTATTTCATAAAGGGACAGATTCAGTGACTGATTGTTTGCCATGTACTCCATGAGGGGCTGTGTATGGCCAAACCTACCCAAGTCATCAGATGGTGAATGTTTTATTTAGGCTGAAACGTTAACTATTCATCGAGCTGCTCCATGGTTTGCTTATTTGCTCACTCTTTCCCTCATTCACAGCACCAACATTTATCAAGCATCTACTGTGGGCCAGGCCCTATGCTCTGCCTTGGTCTACCACACCAGGTCAAAGCAGCATATAGGTGCTGTCTAGAAAGGCATACATAAATCAACAAATGCAATCTGGCTTGCTATGATAAATGATAAAGGAAGGCAATGTGTATCATTCATTCACTAAGCACCGAATGTGTGATTCCGTACATACATATCGCTTATGTTCTGAATACTGGGGGTGAGAAAGAGACATAGACATAGCTGCTCTGAAAAGCTGGTCGTCCAAGAAGCAAAGGAGGAGAGACATAAATGCAATGGTAAGAAGTAGCTGCAGCATGGCATGAAGAGTCAGAAGAATTGAAGAGACCCTTATTAGCGTGGTGGCACACGCCTGTCATCCCAGTACTTGGGAGACTGAGACTGGAAGATCGCAGGTTCAAAACCAACTTCAGCAGCTTGGCGAGACCCTGTTTCCAAATGGAAAATAAAATAGGGCTGTGGGTGGAGCTTGGTGATAGAATGCTCCTGGGTTCAATTCCCAACACTGAAAAAGAGAGAGAGAGAGAGAGAAAGAGAGAGAGAGACTCTTATTAGGAGCAATTTGATCATGGTTGGGAAATTCCTCCCACAGTCTCAAAAGCTTGTCAAGCCATAAAGACTTGCAGACAAGTTCATGAGAAACTGAGCCACGTCAACCATGCTGATCAATCCTGAGCGCCTGGGTATTTTCATTCCAATATCTGGGATCTTTCTATTTCTGAGTGTGTATCTACTCTCACATTAGCGTCACTGTAGTAACCAAAGGTGTCCGGTGAAAATATTTGGGAAATCTATTTTTACAATGGTGAGGGAGGTGGTGGACGATGGTGAGGGGTATAATTATCAGTTACTCTGCACCAGGAAACCTTTGACAATCATCCATTCTCATCCCATTTTAAAGGTGAGTAAACCAAGGTTCAAAGAATTACTTTGTGCAAAGTCATTTTATGGATAATACGTAGGAGAAGTGAAATTCGAGTTTGGGGGTTCTGACATCAGAGCCCCCAGGGGCTGAAGCCACCAGGCGACTTTACCTTCCAAAGAGACAGAGGGTTCATTTGCAATGGACACATCCATGATTCACAACAAAACCTTCACGTACTGCGGGCCAATGCAGTTATTTACCGTGTTCTGTGTTCTCCACAGTACTTGAAAACTCATGGGCTTAGTTCCGATTTAGGTAAGGCACAAAGGCACATTTCAACTCTGCTATCCTTTAAACCCCTCACATTCCAAAAGCATGAGGTTTTCTCTATTTTGTGTGATGTCAGGATTTCCTTGCTGGGCTGTGTCCACTCTGGGAGGGCTCCTTTGTCCTGGGAATCAAATGACTTAGTCTCTTTAGACAAATTGGGCATGGAGCCCTGACTCTCACGTGGCCACTGAACACGCAAAGTTAGAGAACCGGGACACTCTCTAGCCCCTTCTCCAGGGTGGGTCATTTTGGACTGTGGGCACTTTCTGTGAAATATGGCATGAATACCTTCAGTAAGTAATTTTCTGTGGAGCACCTGAAACCCTAGTATTAAATGTGCCCTTTCTTTCAAAGTGACCTCCATTCATTCATTCATTCATTCATTCATTCATTCATTCATATTCTATCTCTCTCTATCTCTCTCTTTCCACCAACTGACTGTGTATATAGCTGTCTTCTTGTCCTCCAGTATCTTTAGCAGAGGACAGGAATATCTGTCAAATACTGAACTTCATATTTTTTTAGAAGCAATAGGAGATCTCTAAAAATAAACATCTGCTTAGAAATGCTATAAACTTTCAGATGCTAAAACACATTGTTTTTTCTAATATATATTTTCTATTTCTCCCTCACTGATAATTAGAGAACTCCCACCCCCAGGATGAGCGACTGATTCTTTCTGAGGCTTTTTGAGGCTCTCGTGATCCAAGTTCTAATAAGCAACGTGCCCCTTGGCGCGAGAAAGTCCCTGTGTAAAAGGACAAGCTCTTTGATGACTCTCAGCCCTTCTAGTCCCTCATCTTTGTGGCATGCCTATGAGAGCTGGATTCTGGTTGCTGTAACACTGAAAGGCGAAATGCAAACCAAACAAATAATCCATTTCCAAGGTTTGCTTACAGAGAGAGGGATCTATTTATGAAACATATATTGTTCAGGTTCAGGGGAAAATCATGTAATCATTGCAAGGGGAAAGCATGGAAAGTGCTTTATTTTGCATAAAAATCCCCTTGCTCTATGATTTATGTGGCTGCGAGTTTCAGGCTGGGGGAGCACGGGTCTTAGTATCCCTCCAAAAGAAGGAGGGATCTAAAATACAAAGAGCGTCGCTGGTCACAACAAAACGCTAACATTTATTAACCTGGCGTGGGGTGGGGTGGGGGGATTATGGACATAATAGAAAGATAGGAATGTACTTTGCTGGTGGAAATTCTTAGAGGAGAGAGACTGACCGAGGCTGTGCATTACTACTGAGAGCAGACAAATCATTTCCCGCAATTAATATTTGAGGACTCAGCTGAGTTCTTCTGAACTTACATAGGGTGTATGGGATAATGATCATTGATTTAATTTACCAGTTACCTAGACACTACAAAAGAGCTGTCTTTTCCCCACGCTGGCTGAGAATGCTTTATTGCAGGCAGCTTCTGTTTGTTTATTTATTTATTTATTTATTTATTTATTTATTTATATTTATTTATTTATTTTTTGCCATACCGGGGATTGAACCCAGGGGCGTTCTACCTCCGCGCTATACCCTTGGCCCTATTTTTCATACTTTATTTTGAAACCGGGTCTCACAAAGTTGCGGAGGGCCTCACTAGGTAGAGAGAGAGAGAGAGAGAGAGAGCTGAGGCTGGCTGCGAACCCAGATCTTCCGGTCTCCGCCTCCCAAAGTACTGGGATTACATGCGTGCGCCACCACGCCCGGCTCCAGCCTCTATTTATGAAACACCCTCTGGGCATATCTACAAGGAAGAGGAAGGGTCTTCCAGAGTATCAGGGCTGGAAGGAAGCTAACAAGTCTTTCAGTCCAGGTATCTTTTCAAAAATACTTTTATACTTTTCTTGATGTATTTTAATTATACATCATTGTGAGGTCCAAAGTGATACGTTCACACGTGCACGCATCCCTTGGTATTTCCCTCTGTATCTCACCCTGCTCCTCCCACCCCATACGTGTTAGTGAGATTGGTAGTGACACCTTCGTATATGGGCATATAATTGTTTGAACCGTTCTCTTCCGTAAGCCTCATTTTTTTTTATGTTTACTTTTGTTTGTCCTAATACACCAAGTGTTGTGTGCATGTACGTTCCTACCACTCTGAACCTCATTATGATGTATAATTACAATGCAGACATCTTTCTGGTGCTTAAATTCTCACCACTATATCCTACAAAAGACATTGATAAGCTTCAGAGATGGGGAGATAAGGACTTCCCAAGAAGCATTTTCTATTGTCAGATCGTCCTGGTTATAAAAGATCTCTCACGTTGAACCACAAAATCAGATCTCATCTCACTTCTAGTTTTTCTCCTTCTTCTGCCCTGAGGACCACACATTTCACTCAGCCACTCTGCATAGCACCACGATGAAGAGCATGAGGTTTGGAGAGGGATTCATCAGAATTTTTATTACAGCCCCATCCCTGACTGCATGCAGGGTTTTAGACAAGTGATTCCCTCCTTTGAAACAGGAAGATATTAATCATGATCTGTATTAGTCAGGGTGAGCTTTGTTGTGTCGCAGTAACAGACAGGTCCCAAATCTCAGAAGCTTCAAATGGCCTAGACTTCAGTTTCATTCACACCTTGTGTTCACTGTAGTATGGCTGGGGGTGGAGGGGTCTTGTGTGTCTTGTCTTATCTTCACTCAGCCACCTACTGATGGGAGCTCTATATCGCTATGGATATCTACCCAGAAATGTCATGCATCCTGCTCACCCACATTCTACTGGCCAGAGAAAGCTGCCTGATTCTGAAAGGCACTCTTTCCATGTCCCTAGAAAGGAAAGAACCAGAAAGTTTATTGAACACCTAGAGTCCACATTGCCTCATAAGCTTGTTCTAAGACCCAATGATTTAAAGCATGCGAGGTATGTTCCACTGAGTGCCTGGCACCTGCCAAGTATGTTTCCCCTGGGAGTTGCAGGACCCTGAAGGCACTCTCTGGGTTACACAGTCTTCACCCCTTTGACTGTTTCTCATGCTACAGTATCTTAAGCCTTTTTTTTTAACCATTCTGGCTTGCTTCCTCCAGAATTTCCACCCAAAGTCCCTATTAATGCATGATCCACCAGAAACAACACAGTGAGGCCGGAACAAAATTATCTCCTTTTTCTTCCAGATAATGCATCCTAAAAATTCCTCTTCTTCTTCTTCTTCCTCCTCCTCCTCCTCCTCCTCCTCCTCCTCCTCCTCCTCTTCTTCTTCTTCTTCTTCTTCTTCTTCTTCACTTAGAACTCACTCTGAATTAATTCACTGCCAATTAAAAACTCGTTCTCTTCCCTTATTCTGTACTGGCACCATTAACTCTTGAGTCACAGACAAGTTTCACATCGTCCCCCATTAAATAGCATCTGGTTGATTTGGCCCATCCTTCACACCCGGTGATCATGACTCCAGCCCAAGGTCCTGCTCATCCAACATTCAAACAAATGCTACGAGATGGGAGAGGTGTAAAAATATTGGTCTCAACTATCAATCCTGATAAGTGGTCAAGCTTTCAAAGCAATGACCTCACTGTGTTGGAGGACATTTTTACTTTATTTTTCAACTGCTTTATTGAGATACAATTGGTGTATAATAAACGCCAAGTATTTATATTTAAAAGGTCCAGTTTGGATGAGTTTGGGCATTTTTATATACTCATGAACCTACAATGAAGATGGCAAACATCTCCATCACTCCCAAGATTTTGCCTATGTCCCTTGGTAATCCTTCCTTCTTTCCTAGGAAACATCTGTTTTTTTTTTTAAGTATGCTTTTATAGGTTCATTGTAGTTTCACATCATAATATAGTTCAAAGTAATAGGGACATATATGGACACAACACTTAGTGAACTTCCCCCTGCCTTCCTCCCCACCCCCTCCCCTTCCCCATACATGATACTGAGATTGGTATTGATAATTTCACATATGTACATAACGTCAGTGGAAGTGTTTCCTTCATTAATTCTCCCTTCCCCCCAACCCTCCCCTAGACCCCCTCCATAGCTCCACTGGGGTTTCTCCTCTTTATCTAAAGTCCCTATTGTATACTTGTTATTCCCCAGCTTCCTCATATGAGAGAAAACATATGACCCTTCACTTTCTGTGACTGAATAATCTCACTTAACATAATGTTCTCCAGGTCCATCCATTTTCCTGAAAATGATGTCATTTTGCTCTTTATTGCTGAGTAGAATTCCATTGTGCGTATATCCCACAGTTTGGTAATTCATTCATCTGTTCATCTGTTGATGGACACCTAGGCTGGTTCCATGATTTGGCTATTGTGAACTGTGCTCCTATAAACATGGATATGCATGTGTCACTATAATATTCTCATTTCAAACCCTTTGGAAAGATAACTAGGAGTGGTATAGCTGGATTATATGGTGGATCCATTCCCAGTTTTCTGACAAATCATCACACTGATCCCTAGGAGACATCTTTTGATCACTCATTCTATTTTTTTGATAGCTGAAGTACCTAGAACAGTGCTGAGCACCAAATGGGTGATTCATACTTATTTGTTGGCATACTAAACAGATTTCCAGAACATCTGGAGGTTTTCCACGTCCATGCAGCAAGAAGGTTGCCCAAGGTTGGTCCTGGTACTGAGGTTACCACCTGATGCTACATATCTCACCCATCAGGTCACAGGTGATTAGACAGGGGAGGGCCCCTTATCCCAAGGTGGTCAAGCTGTAGACACACCAGAGACAGTGAGTGACCTGGCATGGAGTTCTGCCTAGGTAAGACAACAGTGTCTACGTGAACCAATCCAATCCTGTTTGGGAAAAACTGATACAGTCAGATTCATAATATGCAGAAGAGGGGGACACATATATTATCATTTCAAAAGGTTTTCCTTCAAACTTGAATATATATTCAGGTCATTCAAATTCTTCCTGAATGCTTACTATATATCAGGCACTGTGCTGCACACTGGAGCATTCAGCGGTAGAAAAATCTGATGAGAACCTGGGAGAAATGTCTATTAATGTAGCTGGAGAATAAGATGCAAAGGTAGTAGTCTCAGTCAACATCCTGACTGCTATAATCCACAACCAACTGACCACACAACTTAGAGGAAGGAAGATTTATTTGCTCACAGTTTGTTGGGGATTCAGGGTTCAGTCAATGTGGGGAAGGAGTCTGCGGATCTGAGCATGGTGGTGGGAAGCAGAGAGAGGGAGAGAGCAAGGGCTCTGCTATCACATCATAGAGGCTGGAAGCAAGAGAGATCAAGCAAGCAAGGGGATTCAAAGACAAAAGCACAATCCCTTGGGGTATCACACCTCCAGGGACCCACCTTCTCCAGCCACACCCCACCTGCCTAGGTTACTGCCCAGTAAATCCATTACACAATGATGAGATTACAACCCTCATGACTTAACTACATCAACTCTGGGCATTGATACATGAGCTCTTCAGGGGACATTCTATATCTTACCATAACAGGTAGACAGAGAAAGGGAGAGAAGAAGATGTAAACAGTCAGGGGCAGGAAAGACCTCATTGTTTGGCAGACCCCAGAGGTGACATCCAGGTTATCCTGGTGCACTTTTGATTTGCTTTGGTCTAGGTGAAAATAGTGTTGTCCAGTGCCCTCTTTTCTTGTCCATGCAGTGAAGGGAGCACATGTTCTAGTAATGTGTCCAGAAAACCAGCTCTCATCAATTAATGACTAACTGTTGTCTGGAGTGCTAGGTAGTATCTTAGACACAGAGGACATGATTCTGGGATGAAGAGGCATCTTTGTGTCTTTTGCATCAAGCGAGGTAATGAAGCTTGCCTGCCATCACAGCGGGACCAGCCTCACAGAAGGTCTATATTCTTGGTGAGAGAGCAAAGGGAAAATGATTTGGAGAAATCCGAATTCTATCGACCCACACTGCACAAGCCCTGCATTATTCAGCTTCAAAAACTAATGTATGGTGCATGCTATTACCATCAAACTTCTGCTGCAAATAATTCATGCTTGGAACTTTTAAAAGATATATTATTAACATTATCGCCAGCAGAATTAGACTGGGTGAGTTCTTGGAATTTGATGGACATGATCATTCTAGTGTTTGAGGTTCTATTTAAGTGTTTAAGTATTCAACTCTCAGTAAGGAGAGACTTATAGTAAGGTTAAGCCAGACTCCAAACTAAAAAAAAAAAAAGAAAAGAAAAGAAAGAAAGAAAAAAAAAGACTGCTAGGTTAATTATACAATAATGATTGCTAGATTTTTCAACACAATTCAGACTCAATTTTCTGTTTGTCAAGGATGAAAAGTGCTATTTGGTTAAAGGTTTTTTTTTTTGGTTGTGTGTTTGCTTGTTTAGTAGCTTTATTGAGGTGTAATTTTTATACAGAATGATTAGTGTTGACATCACAGCAAAACTAGAAACTCGTGCTAAGAACAGATGGGTCTTGGATAGAGGCCTGAGGTGCTGCTAAACATCCTACAATGAACAGCACAGCCCACAGAGAACTAACCAGCCCCAAGGATTAGTTGTGCTGATGTTCGTTGAACCTTTTATCAGAATGAGACTTTGTTTTCTCCTCTGTAAAATGGGGAGAAGGTCTCCTTCTCAAGAATGTTGTCAGGATCACTGTGAATGTTAGAAAAGCACCAGAATGACAAGGGCCACACCAAGTGCTCAGCATAGGGCAGGTGTTCTTGCTTATCCAGGCTTCAATCATTTTTCAAAATAATAGACGCAGAAATACCTTCTGGCCACCATGCACCTGATCTTGCAGCAAAACATATGCCACTGCCCATTAAACCAACACCCCCAAAAGGTGAGATACAGTGTTGGTCTTTGGACAGTGTAGCATTTTGAACCAAGGCAGGTTATTTGCACCCTACTCTATGGCCCAAGATTGTTTCCTCTTCTTTAGCTTTTCTCTTGTGCCTTTACTATGACGGGGAAGAGGAGTCTCTCCCCATACCTGATCACAGCTCAGAGGAAGCTCCCAAGAGAAAAGCCTGAGTGTTTTATGAAGGAGGGGCTCTGGTCAGGTGGTGTTTGAGTGACACCCCATCCTTCCTGGGACTCAAAACCATTTCCTCCCGCAATCTTGGACAATGGCAACAAAATAAGTGTCATAGACGACCTAGTACTGGAGTACAGAGCCACCTATGCCAAGGTAATGCCCTAGAGTTCTGATTAATTCTGCTTTTTATCACATAATTTCTCTAGTATAGACCTTTGGGGACCTCCAGAACATATCGTACTTTCTACTTTCCTAACAGAGGACCAGGAATATGTCAGGATAAGCCATGTGGGCTTTGATTGACCAGTGGATAGGTATGTTTCTATCCTTTGGGGATT
This sequence comes from Glis glis, assembly GCA_004027185.1. Taxonomy (NCBI): domain Eukaryota; kingdom Metazoa; phylum Chordata; class Mammalia; order Rodentia; family Gliridae; genus Glis; species Glis glis. Next base: position 10,357 of record PVJS01019498.1, on the reverse strand, counting down.
GGCAACTTGAGGAACTTGTAAGAGCTACTCAGTTAGGGGCGGAGGGCTGGGGTGGAGGGTGGGGAAGAAGTACTTACGTAACAATACATTGATCATATGCAGAAAGTATGTAGACAGTGTGCTTTTTTGAGTAGCTTGGGGGGCATTAAGGTTTTGGGTGAATGAAGGACTGAATTTCCCCAACTACCACACGATGACATCAGTGAATGCATGTGGATTTGTTCTTACATCCAACCTCTCTCCTCACCCTCCCCAGAGAACTCATCTCCAAACCAGACTGGCTGACCTGCCTCACCCAATAGCGATCAGCTGTTGGAAGATGTCTGTTTTTTGATTCAGTGAATACCTGCAGAAAGCCCCCTGTGCTAACCTCTGGAGTAAGTAGTCGCTGGAACTTGTAGCTTAATAAATATTTTAATGCCTAACATGTGTACATTTGATTACCAAGTTTGGTTTAGTTTTTCTTTGGCCTGTTATATCATTTGATCCTCACGACACCTCCACCAACCCAAGACAGGAAGGGTGGAGGTGACTGGCTCCTTTCTGATGGACCAAGCAACTAAAACACATACAGAAAGAAGACAACTAAACTCACACTCCCCCAGTCTAGCGCTTTCAACCTAGAGCTAATTCTTTCCCTGCTGTATCTCTTGGATTTCTTCCTTCTTTGCTAGCAAGAAGGTGCTAGGTCCAATCAACAAACCAACTTTTATCCACTCTTCCTCATGGGAATAGAAGTTATATTAAGTGATATTATTCAATATGTAACTCTGTATCTTGTCACTGCCCCCATTTTAAATAAAATCACACAAGGTAAGGTGGAAACGGGGCACTAAGACCTTTTAATCTGATCTTTTCTTTTTTTTTTGATGATAAAACAGAGATCCTGGGCATGAAAATATCTACACTAAGACTTTACACTAATGAAAGTCTCTAGTATGCTTTGTCTCAATTCACCCATCCTCTTAAATCTCTTCAAGGTCTTGTTTAAGAATGAAAAAAGTCCTTAACATCAAATAAGCCTGATTTATTTCTTTCCAGCTTCACTGGAAAGCATTTTATAAATGTTTTTGAATCACCACTTGAAATAGGCAGCAGTCCTATCTACAGAGAACGCTCTGACAAAGCCGACATGCGCTGGAAATCCGGAGTAGAAGCAACAACTTCTTAGCAGCCTTCTTGGGAACTTGGGGCACATCTGTGTCATGCATGGTCAATTATATAAATTAGCAAAGATATTTCTGTTGAGTCACCACAAGCTTCAAAAGACTTGCCAACCCCAGAACATCCTGTCCGTGGAACCCTAGTATTAATTTGATGAATCGGACAGAGTCTCTCGAAATGATGCTGCTTAATTTCCTGTTGCTATTGTAAAGTGTAAGTTCATTAAAGCTCTCAGCTCAGTGGCAAGATCTCTCCCAGAAAAGGGATGAGTGGCGGAGATGAATCGACCTTGTAAAGGGATCAGGGGGATGCTGAGGACAGTCCTGTACACACTGTGCACCAACTGTGCACCAATTCTTGATAACCCACTAAGAAAAGATGTCAATTACTAGGTGAATTCTCAGGTGACTCTTTTCCTCTAGGACTACGTCAAGTTTGTCCAATGGTAAGAGTGGAGCTGACTTGTGTACTTCCAATACTTGGGAGGCTGGGACAAGAGGATCGCAGGTTTTAGGCCAGCCTCAGCAATCTAGCGAGACATTCGGAAACTTAGCAAGACTCTGTTTCAAAATAAAAAATAAAATAGGGCTGGGGTAGATCTTGGAGGTAGAATGACCTTGAGTTCAACCTCTAGTAACAACAACAAGAAAACAAGTCACTTAAAAGGGAAATCCAACTTGCACCTACTTCAATTCTCCAAGGGAGTGTTGGAGAAGAAAGCTTTGGGCAAGCGCTCACCATTGCATATGATTTTTGGTAAAAGATTGTCCGTAGGCTGCTCTTAAAATGTGCCTGTGTGTCTCTTTTTTTTTTTTTTTTTGCGGTACCAGGGATTGAACGCAGGGGC
>PVJS01019497.1:0-26822 GCA_004027185.1 Glis glis | reverse complement strand
CGCGGAGGTAGAACGCCCCTGGGTTCAATCCCTGGTACCACAAAAAAAAAAAAAAAAAAAAGAAAGGAGTCGTTGTGGAGTTGTCTGCTACAGCCCACTGAGGATAGGAGGCCAGAGCGCTTTGATGCTTCCCATAAGCAAGGGAAGTCACAGAAAGTGGTTTCCATTGAGTCATGTAATGTGTATAGCCTTGGTAATGATTCTTTTCTGTAGGAGTTAGCACTCAAGGCCCAGTTTTACGGTTACAGATAGGCAGGGCACTAGCTAAGGGGTATTTCACTAAAACATATCACAGTTGACATTCTTCTTGTGCCCAAGGCATTACCAACCCATTTCCTCACCGCCAGCTAGGCCTGCCTTGTGGCTTTGTGCAGAGGGGCACACTGTCTTCTCACCTCTACTGGCACAAGCCCCAGCTTCTGGTTGCAGCCTCATTTCTTACCAAGACTGAGCCAGAGAGAGATAATACAGGGCTTGTCACAGATGTGACTTCCACACACACTGGACATCATCTCCACTGTTATTTTTAGCCTTTCATTCCAAAGTTTGGTTCTCAGGGCTAAGATGTAGGCTGGTGCCATTTCTCATCTCACTATAGAAAGGAATAAAGACCACCAAATGTTAAAATCATGTTGCTGGCTCACTTCATCAGACACGGAGAATCCAGCCAACAGGCATGGTGCAGTGCACGGCAGGTGTCCTGCTGGTGGGTGCTTGGTCAGATGGGCCTGGCAGCCTTTTGAGGGAGCCTGGTCCTGCTTCTGACACCTGCTCCCATGAAGAGACTAACAGCCCCTAGGGACTTTTGGAAGTGGCCCTATAGGATTTAACCTGTGCTATTTCCTTTCCTAGTCTCACATTAATATATGTAAGGTGGGCTATGACTTCAGAACTTTGAGATACAGAATTCCTATCCAAGGGGTTACTTTTCTGAGTAGTGAAATTTCTGAGCATGTATCAGCACATCTCGCTTGGGTACTTAAAACCCATTAGGATGAGTTTCTCCATCTAGCTGCCTTGTACTGCTAGCCTGCTGGGATCTCCTGCTTGTTCCATGAAATATTTTGCTCATTTTCAGAGAGATGTTTGAGCCAGGCCTGTGATGTGCTGGCCCGCCTAGGTGTCACTTAACTGATCCCCTCCCCTTTGTTCCAGCTGGATGGACAGGACAGATAGGAGGGCAATGGTTGCCTCACACCTGAGAAACAATTACACAGGAGAGACCCACATCTCATTTCTAGTGAGACCTCATGCCTGAGGACAGCTTGGGCAGATTTAAGAATTTTGGCCAAACCAGGACATGTGACTTGAGGAAGAGTGGACACAGAGGCTGCCACTGGAACATCTGATGGGCAGTACAGGAGCTGCCTGGCCTGTTTGCTCCATCCACTTCTTAATGCAAAGCTTTCTTCTGATGGCAACCCTCTTGAAGACCAACTAGAAGCCCAGACCTGACCTGCCTTTGCTGTCTGGAGGGCAACTTGGCACTTTCATTACAGGTTTCCTGGCATGTTGTTCTCTGCAGGTGGGGCATTTTTAACTAGAGTCTGTCCTTCATTTCCTGCATGAAATAAATTTTAGTATAAAAAAGGGAATCCTTATTTTTTGTTTACTTGAACGGACAGCAACGTTGGCATGACTGGAGAGCGACCTCAGGGTACATGGGTGTCCCACTCTTGGAAAGGTCAGGACTCATCCTGAAGATGGCCCAGTCCCCTCTTCCACGGGCACCCACCTCCCCTGGAACCCTGCCTGCCTTGGGCTGCAGCTGACAAATTTAACTAAGACTCCATCGAGGGGATGCCTGTGACCTTGATCCTCAATAACAAAAGATATGTGGTGATTTAGAAGTGTTTAATTCAGAAAAGGACAAAAGTAGCTTCTATTTCTACTCAGTGTCCCTGCTATTTGACATACATCCACACAGTCCACCCCAAACTCTTCTTTATTCAAGGGTGTTTCTGTGGCTCTCAGAAACCTCGAATCACAACTTCCAGTCTTGTGAAGGGCATTTCCTTCACATAAGTGCATATTGTCTAAGCCAGTGGGTAGGATCGAGATTCAGTTGTCATAACCAGTGAGAGCTTGGGTGTGAGCGCCACAGTGCACAGCTGAGCCAGGATCGAGAGAATATAGAAAAGGTCACAAGCTCTGTGCTCAGTGGGGAAAGAAATGGCACAGCTAACCCTAGTGCCCAGTGTTTCTGACGATTACAACATTCCACGTTCCAGCTGACTCTTCCCCTGTGCAGTTCAGCACGTGTCTCACACTGGCTCTGGCCACACCAACCCTGGACGTGCCTCTACTGGGTGCTCCTGCTCAGCCCCAACCTCCCTCACGCATGCACCAAGGTGCTGGAGGGCCCTGCCCTCTAACACAGTCTCTGCACGCTCCTGACACACGTCAAAGAAAGGTTTCATCTGTGGAAGTCAAGGCTGAGTTCCTAAGGTTACAGCAGGACAAGACTGGGCAGTCCTAAAGACAAGAAATTGGACCACAGGCAAATCACAAACAAAACTTGGGTAGAGAAAAGGTCTCCATGCCGGAGAGGGGGCGAGGCTTCCCCAGGCTGCGGCCCCAAGGACGGCTCTGGAAGCAGCACCGGTTCTGAAGGGGAGAAGAGCGGCCATCCTCAGTCAGGGTCTGAGTCAGCATCCGAGGAGAGCTGCCCCTCCATGGTCTCACACACGGCGTCTTGCAGGGACGTGAGGTGACCCCGGGGACTCATCCCCATGGGCTGGATGACTCTGTGTCTGCAGAGGAAAGGTACAGCGGGGCTGGAGAAGGAGCCTGATGTTCTGGGCTGATACTGGGGATGCCTGGAGGGACCTTGTGTTAATTGAGCCCAAACTGTAACTGCTACCCAAAGGCTGTGAGACATCAGGCAGCCCCCTTACTTTCTTGGCCTCATCTTCACTGTCTGTATGGGCATGGTATTGATCTTACCCTAACTTTCCTGGAGGATTTTAAACATCACTGATACAGCCTTGCGGGGTCCCAAGCCTCCTCTGATCCTGCCTTCGGGGGCTCACAGTATGGGACATGGTCTATTCTCCCTCCCCGCAGCTTCAGGCCCTTCCTCTCAACACACCTGGAGAGCTTGTCGAACATGTTCACCAACTTCATGGCCTCGTGCTCCTTCTGCTCTTCCGTCATGCCCTCCATAGGGTTGGGTGGCTTTTCCTCCACCCTCCCGGTCACTGGGTTGATGCTGCTTCCCAGGGGAGGGGGAAAGGGGACCATGTTAGTGACTCTCTAGGACAAGAGGGGCTACATGGGGGAGGGGGGCCAAGGGGTGGACTCCCCATCTTCCTGCTCAGGTCTGGACTGGCAAGAAAGCCATGCTCCTGCCCTGGACCATCTCCTGGTACCCAGCCAGCCCTTTCCCTGAGTCTCAACGTGGTATCAGGACACACGCCACTTGGGAATAGGCAGCTGACTCTAGAGGGTCTTCCGCATTTCTCATCCTATGCCACCCACCACAGGGTCTACGTGGGTAGGGAACAGGAACTGGGGCACACACCTGGCCTTGGCCTCCTTGTATTCTTCTGTGTCCGTGTCCTCGTCTTCTGAGTACTGGCCCTCAGGCCGGCCCCCTGCCATGAGGCCCCTGGCAGCCAAGAGGCCGGCAGCATTCCCGTAGCCTGTGTACTTGATGAACCGGGGCACTGAGGGCCGGGACAGAAGTCAGTGTGTAAATGTGGCAGGGGCAGGGCAGGCCTGGAACTTGAGCTCCCCCTACTCACCACTCTCCGAGCACAGGACAAAGAGGAACTCGGCGGCTACCCTCTTCACGTCTGTGTCCAGGTGTGTCATGAGGCGGACAAGCTTGTTCCGAAGTAATTCCCCCACCTCAGGCCGAGTCCTCACATCCCGAAGAGGGGGCAGCACCTGGGAGGCAGCTGGGCCTCAGCTGAGGCTTGGAGTAGCCAGGACCCAGCCCTGCCACCCAGGAGCGCTGGCTCCTCTGCCACGCACCTGGGCCTTCAGGAACTTCCTGGCTGGACGGTGCATACGGGCACACTCTGTCAGCACACTCAGCACGGGAGCCACGCTCTCCTTCAGCCTGTGGGTCTGCAGAGGGGCCTGTCACTGGGCGGGGTGGGGGAAGGAGGCTGCACACCCCTGCTGTCCTGGCAGCAGGAACTTGAGAAGAGGCCCCACTACAGTGAGTCAGCCAAGTGCCAGGAGCTGGTGCTGGTGTCTGTCGGCTTTGAAAGGGATGGTAATGGGACATAACTCAGGGAGCCATTGGAAAACCTTGTGCCTCAGGGCAGATAATGCATTAAATTTGATTTCCTCAAGTATAAACTAGGGCTGGAAGCAAAACAAAGTACTTAAAGCTGTCAGCACACCACTAGCATACATGTCGCCTCAGGAAATAGTGACAAAAAGAAAAGATGGGATCTCTTTTCTGCGTACCTTGTGGACAGTGAGCAGGGAGTCCCTGCCCCTGCCCTCCCTTGTCATCTCCCTGGAGCCCAATCCCAGCAGTTGCATCAACGGGGACAGGTGGCTATAGGCAGGGTGCCCAACACCAGCTCAACCTGCTCATGTGTACAGTGAACACTGTTTCCTGGCAATGGGAATTCCTTAGAGACCTACAAATCTCAGTGTATAACTCTGAGACATGTAAAATGTCTGCAAGCTCTAGTGGGAGCTTAGGGCTCCAGCTGTCTAGATGGCTTGTGGTGTAGACCAGGGGCCTCTACCAGTCTCCTTAAGATGCTGAGGCACAGCTAATGCTTGTCACAAGGCTGCTGGTGCACAGGGACACCAGGAGTCTGAGACTCACAAGCAGGGACTGTGGGCTCCTCAAGACCACTCAAAAAGGACCCACAAAAAGACCTAAAAGGTAACAAACACCTTGCTAGACCCTGAGGAACTTGTCTCCTTACAAAAGTCAAAAGAGATGAAGCCACAAGCACACAGGGTGTCCTCGTGTCTCTAGAGAGGAACAATCTGGCTACCTACCTGGCTGGACCCCAGAGCAGAAAATCATACCACTAAGGTGGCCTCCACTTGCCAGTGTAGACAGTATAGAAAAGCCAGGCCACCGCACAGCAGGTCCTCTGCCTACCTGGTGCAAACGCTTCTCCAGGAAGGCGAGGAGGACCCCAATCACATCCATGTTCACGCCCATGAACTCCAAGGAGCCTTCGTGCAGCTCCAGGGCGAGGAGGACATCGAGACACTTGAGAGGCAAATTCCCCAGGAGGTTCACCGCGTGGCTGAGGACAGATGGAGAGCAGGTCTTGACAGGGCTAACCATCCTGCACAGGTGCAATCCCTGGTGCCCCCGCAGAACAATAGCACTGGGGACCAGTGCCAAGGGCAGGGCCTGATCTCAAGGGTATGCCCACTCTGGTGTGTGTGCTCTCTGCAAACAACTTGTCTGCCCCAACCTGTCTGGGACAAAGTAACAAATGGTCTTTGAAAAACTAGCCCAGCCCAGGCACAGTTCACCAAGAACAGGAACAATGGACTACACTGCTGGTAATACCATGCCAACCATTGCCACTTTCCATGGCCCTGCCCCTAAACTCATGGCTCTTGTCCTAGCCCCACACCAGAAGCACCCTAAGTCAGACTCTCTGGAAACATGCTGATGTCCAGTTGCACGCAAAGTCAGTCAGACTCTAAGGTGGCCAGGGCTAGGGGCCAGCATCTAGACGTCCAAACATGTCTGTCCCAGCAGGCCAGGCCCTGTCCTCACCCATGGAACTCCTCTGTGCGGTCTCCAGCAGCAGCAACCATCACACAGTGCCGCAGAAGAGTTGCCAGGTACCGGTAAAGTGCAGTGTCTTCCTGTCCAAAGACAGAAAGAGGTTCCTGTGAGCAGGAGGTCCGCTCATCCCTGCTGCTGCACTCTAGCATGGTGTGGCACTGACTGTGCCTCCTCGACTGCACACCAACAAACCTACGAGCGCACTTCTAAGTGCACGTCCCAGACTAAGATACTAGTGCTCCACCTTTGGAATGAAATCACGCTGTGCCTTGGCCTCACAAGCCCTCATAGACTCTTCATGTACCACGTAGCCCTTCTGCTGGGCCCCCACCTCTCTCTGAAACCTTCCTTGAGGGCTCCTTCCAGGAAGTCATCTCCTGGGATGTCCCAGAGATGAGCTGACCCCCACCCATGGGTTGGGCCATCACTCACCTCATCCACTTCCTTCTTGATGGAGTCGAAGGTGATGTTGAACAACACTTTGAGGATCTCCATAGCCCGCTCAGTCTCTTGTGGAGGAAGGAAATCAGGGGGGCTCTCTTCAGGGGTCACCCCCAAAGTAAGCTCCAGCGTGTCAGTCAGCAGGCGCACACCATGCAGCTCCTGAAACAGCTGCTGGCGCACATCAGTGTGGAGTGCTGTGAGCAGGAACAGGAGCCGCAAGTCAAAGAACTGGACGTCGTGCGGAAAGCTCCTCTCGCGGTACAGCCCCACACGCTCTGCTAGCCGCACCACCAGTTGGGCCTCCGCGGCCAGCATCTGCGCGGTAGGGCTGCTGAGCAAGAGGTTGCACAGGCACTTGAGGGACTCCAGTATGACGTCCATGTCTGGGGGTTCTGAGATGGCCCCCTCGGAGGCGGAGATGCCAGCATAGCAGGCCAGTGCATGCAGGCTCTGGCGGCTGGTGAACGGGTCCAGGCAGCTGCGGTCCCGGGACAGGATACGGACGGTCTGCAGCCAGATGCCACGATGCGAAGGTGGCAAGCCCTGTTCCAGGGCGGACGCCAGCGACTCTGCCACTCTCTGTGGGCAGGGAGAAGAACGGCTTCACCAGGTCCTCTCCCTGGGCAGCCCTTCCCTGCCCGGTTTCCCCTTGGGCAGGCACCCACCTTCCGGTCCTCCTGTTGGGCATCATCAAAGGTGAAACTCTGCGAGTGCTGCAAAGAAACCTTGTGAGCTCACGTCCACATGCAGGTAGGACCTGTGCTCCGCGGGCGGGGCAGCCTGTCTGCCTCCAGCTCTGAGGCAGCAGCCACTGCTCCCAACAGCGGATCTACACTCGCCATCCACACTGCCGCACCAATGGGAGCACCCCGGACCTGGCCCCCACCCAGCGCCGCGCTCCCCATGCTCTCAGAGCCCCCGCCGCACTCCCACACTCCGGCCGACCTCGCCCGTGCACACCCAGGCCGCCGCGCACACCCAGGCCGCCCCTTCCTCGCGCGCTCCTTGGTCACCGGCTGCCGCTCACCTCCCGATTGTACGCCCGGAGAGCTTCCGTAGTCACGTCTTCCTCCCCCGCCTCCAGGGCGTCCGCCACCGCCCGGGGCTCCATGGCCCCACCGAACCCGCGCAGCAAGACTCCAGCCCGGAAGACGCGAGCCGCCCAGACCGCCGGCCCCACCCTGGCCCGGAAGCCCAGCGGCGGCGCGCGGGGGATGCCGGGACGGCTGAGGCGCGCGGGGCGGGGCCTCGGGCTCGCGAGTTAAGGTGGCTCAATTCAGGCAGATGCGGTCCGCAGGCATCCGGCTCCGAGGCCTGGCTGCCGACTCGGCCCGCGAGGTTCCCGGTTTAAGAACGACCCCTCTCTGTGCTCAGCTTCTTGGGCGGAAGCCTGCAGAGCGAGAGGCTGTCAGCCCACCGCCCTGGCGCCCCTCCTGCCGCACACTACGGGAGTAGAGCGAGGCCGAGGTGGGGACTACAGTCCGGGCCGTTTGAATGGCTAGACAGATGTTTGTGGAACGTCATGTGCGAAACGCTGGGATGTGTGGGTGCACAGGACCCGCCGGTCCCTGCCTTCCTGGTGCTTACGTTCCAGAGGGGAAGAGGAAAAAAACAAGGAAGACGACTTGAGGCGCTCATAGTGTTACGATTAGTTTATTTATTTATTTATTTTTGCGGTACTGGGGATTGAACCCAGGGGCATTCTACCTACGGGCTACACCCTCAGCCCTATTTTTTATTTTGAAACAGGGTCTCACTGAGTTGCGGAGGGCCTCACTAAGTAGCTGAGACTGGCCGCAAACCCGGATCCTCTGGTCTCAGCCTCCCAAGTACTGGGATTACAAGCGTGCGCCACTACACCCGGGAACGATTAGTTTAAAAGAGGTGCCCGGTGAGCTGCAAGGGGCCTGAGGCAGGCACAGCAGGAAGTAATCCAGGAAAAGATCCGGAGGAAGGCTACTCCAGACACACGGATCGGTGGGAGGAGAGCAGGAGGGGAGGTCAGGGTGAAGGTCAAGCCAGATTGTGGGCAGTGGGCGGCACCCAGACACACTGGCCTGGTTTCAGTTCCCTTCTCAAAAGCACAGATGATAAAAGTGCTCGCTGGGCACGGTGGCGCACGCCACCCAGTACTTGGGAGGCTGAGACAGGAGAATCGCAGGTTCGAGGCCAGCATGGTAATTTAGCGAGACCCTGTTTCAAAATTTAAAAAATAGGGCTGCAAGTGTGGCTCAGAGTTAGTCCGCCTCTGGGTTTAATCCCCAGTCTCCCCGCCCCCACACACAAAGTGCGCATTTCACTGGGGTTGTCCGGATGATTAGACGACACACAGGCAATAACCCATTCATTGCCCACCCATATATATACATATATATATATATATATATATATTTTTTTTTTTTTTTTGGTAGTAGAGATTGAATCTAGGGGCAGTCTACCTGCGAGCTACATCCCCTTTTTTAACTTGTTTGGAAACAGGTTCTTGCTAGGTTGCTGAAAGTTTCGCTATGTTGCTGACGCTGTCATCGAACCTGCGATCCTCCTGTCTGGATCTCCCAAGTACTGGGATTACAAGGCGTGCGCCACCCACTCTAACAAGCGTTTGTCGAGCACCTACTCTGTGCCAGACCTCGCAAGTGCCCCGGCCAAAGGTTATTATGGCCCTGCACCTGTCATCGCTTCATTTTATCTGTAGTTCTTCACACCTGCATTTTATGCAACATCCTCGGCACCCATCGTTGTTTTACAGAGGCGGTTTCCTTGCTCAGGTCGCACCAGCTAGCTCCTGAGTCCTGCCCTACTCCCACCCACCACCCCCGTCTCCTGGCTAGACAACACAGCCAGGCACTAACAGCACCAACCAACCTGCGGTTTCTAGAGTGGAAGGCCCGCCCCCCTTGTTTACAGGCGGTGAGGCAGACGTCATTTCCGTTCCCGTGCAGCACCGGTCCTTAGCCGGAAGTGAGGCGAGGGGCGTGGCAGTCGGGGGGCGGCGCCGGAAGCTTCTCCCGGTGCTAGAGCCACGTCCGCGGCGCTGGTGGTCTCGTCGGTGACAACTGTCGGGGCTGAGCGGGTCGAGATGGCAGACTGGACTCGGGGTGAGTACAAGAGAGCGGGCTGGGGGCGCGAGGCCGGGCCGGGGACGAGTCGCCGGTCGCCTCCCTCGTCAGGGGGACTCTGCGCAGGGGTGGCGCCGGGGCCTTTCCTGCTGAGCACGGCCGGGCTGCGCCTGGGCCTGCGGCGGAGACGGCCATCCTACCGGGCAGCCTGTACTTTGTGTGGAGTCAGTGAACTGGAGCTCGGAGGAGGCCTGACCGGGCCAGCTCCTCGGGGAAGCTGTGGCGGGGATGGGTCCAAGCAGGCTCTTCTCTCGGAGCTCGAGTTCTCGCCTGCAGAAGGGGGATGCTGATGCCTGGACTGTTGTGTCTGTCAGTTAAAGGGACTAACGAACGCGAAGTGGTTGGCTGGACGCTGGCAGCCTTTCTTTTGGGATCTGTGCATGTCAGTGACTCTCAGGGCTGTGGTCTCACCCGTTGGATGGGTCACATTGAGGTTGTTTTTTCCCATGCATTGGGCCAGTGGAAATTTGCGCAGTTGGAGGGGAGGCCGTTCTCTCCCACTTAGTGTGGTGGGAATTCTGCATCACCTGGCCCAACCCGTCACAGGCAGGCTTCTCCAGGTTCTGTGCCATGTGTGGGATGTAAGGGGGACCTACCTCAGGTCCCACTTGGAGAGGTTAGGGAGCTTCTCTCATTTTCTCCACAGTAATGGCCTTCCTGATGTCCTGGCCTGGTTACCTGTCATCTCTTCTGGGCCAGTTCCCAGGTCACCCCTGCAGGGTCTTCCTGCCACCTTCGTGGGTGCTCCTTTCTGTCTTCTCTGTGTCCCTACCAGAGTTTACTGTTTTTTTCTGAGAACAGGTTCTACATCCACAGATGGTGATGTCCATGCAGGTAAGTATTGTCTTCCCAGCATTGCTGGACTTGGTCCAGGTTCTGGCATAATATCAGAGGGGCTGGTTGGACTGAGAATGTTGGGGGCACCTGCCTGGGCATGTACACAAGACATGTGTCTCCTAGCAGGTGTTACACAGCCTGCTGGAACTCAGGTTAGGGACTTGCTCAGCAGATACAAGTAGCTCCGGTCACCCTAGATGTTTGACTAGGCCAGACTCAATTGGAATGAGAGGGATCAGGGGCCACACTCATGGGTGGATGCAACTCCTCAGCCTCTCTCTCTTCTCACAGCTCAGAACCCTGGTGCTGTGGAGGAGATTCTAGACCGGGAGAACAAGCGGATGGCTGACGGCCTGGCCTCCAAGGTTACCAGGCTCAAATCGGTCAGTGGTAGCCCTTTTCCCTCCTTTCACCTCTGCCTGGTGCCCTTGGAGGGCAGAGCTCAGGGCTGGTAGAGGGCCCAGAGGGGCTTCCAGCAGTCTTTTCTCCTTGTCCCATTCATCTGTGGCTGTGGTAACCTGAGACTCAAGGTGATACCTGGACCTTGCCACCTTCTGCTACTGACCCTGTGTCTAGCAGAGATGTGGGTGGGGTCTGGCTGGTCTTGAGGGGAGGGTGAGTGCCGTGTTCTGTGCCTGCCTTGGTCTGAACCTGCCTTCTCTGTGCCCTGACCAGTTAGCCCTGGACATCGATAGGGACGCAGAAGACCAGAACCGGTACCTGGACGGCATGGTAAGGGTCTGCAGTATGCACGAGTCACAGTCAGCTCTGCTTCCACACCGTGGGCTCTGCGATCTCTGTCCTCCAGTGCTGGTACGGGTGGGTGGTCAAGGTACCACCCCTGTGTGATCCTGCTGGCTCCCTTCCCCAGGACTCGGATTTCACAAGCGTGACTGGCCTGCTCACAGGGAGTGTGAAGCGCTTTTCCACGATGGCACGGTCTGGGCGAGACAACCGGAAGCTTCTGTGTGGTATGGCCATGGGCCTGATCGTGGTCTTCTTCATCCTCTCCTACCTCTTGTCGAGGGCAAGGACGTGAACCAGTGGGAGCCAAGGGCAGCCAGGGTCTTCTCCACCTGGTATCCTGGGCTCTTAAGGACTTAATTTACAAAATACCCCTTCGAAATCACCATCGTGGGTCAGGAATCTTCTTCCTGTGTGTTAGGGACTGCAGCTGCCTCTGACCCAATGAACTCATGTTGCCTGGTCCATGTGTGAAAGGGATCCTTTCCCTCTGGGAAACCAAGGCCCAGCCCCCACCCCCACTCCTGGGTACTGGAGACACCCAGTCTGAGCAGAGCAGCTGTGAGTCCCGAATGTGCCCAGCTGTGACCGGCAGCCCTTCTCCCAGCCCTCTCTGTCCTATCTGTGCTTGAACAAGGCTGTATCTGTGGTCTGAAGCGCCATGACTGAGAGCCCCATGTGAGCCATCTCTGCCAAGTCCTCAGTCTGGATATGGCAGTTACTCCTGGCCAGTGCTGCGGAGCACGGATGGACCAGTACAGGCCAAGAGTCCCTGTTGTAAGACCTGTGCCCTCTAGTCCCTGGACGTGGCCCAGAAGGCCAGGGACTGTGGATGCAGGAGTGACTGCAACCTGGGCTGGAGGAACTGGGCTGGATCCTTCTGGGTTCCAGGATAAGAAACACGTGTCCTCCAGATTCAGGATCTCCCCAGTGCCAAAGATGTATCCCCAAGACAGATCCAGAAGCAGGCCCTAGTGGCTTTTCAGAGTCACGCAGATCCTTGGGGAGGTCCTTCCTGCAAGAGCCCTCCTCGTAGGGCTGCAGGCCACTGGGTGAGAGATGGTGCGCTGCTGTTTGTAACAGGAACCTCTGCCCCTTAACCATGCCCTGTCCTGCCTCCCACCACCTCACTGTGGGGGTGCTCTGAGCCACCCTCCTTGTCCCCAACCTCTGCAGACTGCCCTTTCCACCCATCCCTCCCTGGTACTCACTGCCTACTTGACCAGCCCCGTGTGCACACAAACTGAGTTATGGGGCTGGCAGGGCTAGCAACTTCTGAGAGTCTGACGCTTTGACATTTACATCGGAAATATCTTTTAGGAATGAATTCTATGGTTCTGTGCCCTTCTCTGTCCTCATTCTGACCTGCCTCCTTGTTACTCTCTCCCTTCCCCAGGACAGTTGGCTCCCTGTACTCCCACTGATAAGGCCACACTATGAGGCTTGTGCATCCAGAACCACCTCCTTTGAGCTCCAGATTGACACAGATCAAAGGTGGCCTGGCCTCCCAGTGTCCATTGCCTCCAGCTATGGGCACCCTCCCCTTCCTCTTCATCTCACAGACCCACCTTTCTTTACACGCACTTCCTGAGGTCCTCTTTTCTCATCTTCTGGCCCTTCCCTTGCCCCTGGCTGGGCCTCTGAGCCTCTTGAAGGAGGAGGGGATGCCTTATGCTTGACTCCTACCTGTCCAGGGCAGGCCCTCTTCTCACTGCCGCCCCCCTCCGTGGCATTACTGTTCCCTGGCACTCTCCTGGCTGTGCCAGTCTAGCTTCTGCTTCCTCCTTGGGCATCTCTTCACAGTTTGTCTCCTCGCCTCCCAGTGCCCTGGTGCACCATGGCTTGGGCTCAGCCCTCTGCTTGTCGCTGAAGGTGGTAGCAGCTGCCTGTCTTGGGTCCCCATCTGGCTACTGCAGGTGTTACTGAGGGCACATCCACATTCCACCTGTGCGTCCCCATCTTCCCAGACCATGTGCTCCTGACATATTTCATGAAAACGTGGCTGGGCTGTGGGAGCCAAGCCAGGCCCCAGGACATACTGTCAAAGCCAGTGCCTGCTGGACTTGCTGGCACAAACTAAGAATTTAGATTTGTGTCTCACAGTGACCTTGCCCTGGAGAAGTGCTTTTGCCATCTCTCTGAGATCCCCAGTTCTGTTCTCTCTCCTCAGGTCCCCATCTCCACTCCCACCTCTGTCTCCACTGCCCTTCGGCTGTTTCCTGGTCTGGGTTGTAGTTACTTTCCAGCTGGCTTTTTTGTTCCTCATTCTGCTGTGTTCTGTGAATCCCATGAAGTGGGACAGCAGCGCTACTGACATTGGGTCAGACCAGTTTCTGAGGACTTAATCCTGGTCCTCCAGCTCAGCCCTGTGTACCTGGCACCTGACCCTCTGGGATCCTTTGGGTTTGCTTAATCTCCAGCACCAATAAGCCAAAAAAAGACCTTCATGGCTCAGTGTGAGGTGTGTTGAGGACAAGCTGCCAGGCTATCCCACAGCTCAAGGACATCTTAACAATAAAAATGTGGAATAAATAGCATCATGAAGAAGGAATCACATATTCTTTGTTGTCTTCATTTTCTTTTTTTGTGCTACTGGGGATTGAACCCAGGGGGCATTCTACCTCTGAGCTATACCCCCAGCCCTATTTTATCCTTTATTTTGAAACAGAGCCTCACAAGTTGCTGAGGCTGGCCTTGAACCTGCTATCCTCCTGTCTCAGCCTCCCAAGTACTGGGGTTACAAGCATGTGCCACATGCCTGGCTTGTTGCCTTCATTTCTTAGGGGTCTGAGGGAGTCCTTTTTTTGTGTGTATGTGGTACTAGGGATTGAAATCAGGGACATTCTACTTCTGAGCTATACCCCCAGCCCTTTTTTTTTTCCCTTTGAAACAGGGTCTCGCTAGGTTGCTGTGAGTCTCTTTAAGTTGCTGAGGTTGGTCTTGAACCTGCAATCCTCCTGTCTCAGCCTCCCAAGTAGTGGGACTACAGGGGTGTGCCACCACACTTGGCTTGAGGGAATCTTTATGAGCTTGCCTCCGACCACGGGCCACCCATGAGCCCTGAAATAGACCCTGTTTCTTCCCTACCTTTTCCTAAGGATCCCTCCCTTTATTTGCCCACTCAGGACCAGCCTCAGAGCAGCCATAGACCCACCGCTTCCCACTGTGTGCCCATCTCTGTGGCACTTGGTTGGGAAGATGTTCACGCTCCCTCTTAAGGCCTGAGGGAGTAAGTGAAGTGCCTGGAATGTGAGCCTGCATGGTCACAGCCGAGGGAAGGTCACAGCTTACTGTGCTTTGTGCTGGTGCAGATGATGGTCCCACAGGTGTGTGGCGTGGGGTCACCTGCCCTGCACTGACCCCCAAAGTTGAGGTGAGACCCAGAGCCTGCTTCCCTGAGGCCTGGCCTTGGGCTCCTGGGAGCCTCTGCAGATCCCCTCCTGAAGCTCAGCCGAGATACCAGCTCTCCTGCCATGTCCTGGTATTAGCAGTTGATGTTTAATAGATCCCCTGAGATCTATTAAACATGGTTACTTAAAATCATGATAATAAGCCCGACACGGTGGCACACACCTGTAATCCCAGTACTTGGGAGGCTGAGGTAGGATCGCAGGTTCAAGGCTAGACTCAACAGCTTAGCGAGGCCTTGTTTCAAAATAAAGAATAAAAAAGGGCTGGGATGTACCTCGCAGGTAGACCGCCCCTGGGTTCAACCCCCAGCACCAAAACAAAATCCTCACAGTAATAGTCGATCACTTCTGGTTACCGTGGTCATGGTCTGAGGCAGTGCTGTGGGCATGGCTGCCTGCTCTGCCAGGCTGGCCTCAGAGCTCTGCCCCCTCACGGGCTTGAGGTCAGCGCTGCTGAGGGCTTACGTGCATTGAGCTCTCTCACAAGACAGGCACACAGGGGTGCGCAGGCCTTACCACATCTGCCACACACCATTATTCAGGGCGGTCCAGATTCCAGGGGCTGGACTCAACCCTGTCTCTCGGAGGGAGGGACAGGAGCTTGTAGGAGGGGAGCACAGTGTGGAGTGGGGCTCTGAGGCTTCCTGCGAAGACTCTAGGCCTGGGAGACAGTCTAGGACCCCATGTGGGTTGGCACTGATACCCAATGGGCCCCTTCCTGGATAAGCTTGGTCCTTTCCCCAAGACAGACCCCTATAAGTGGAATCCATGATTTATTAAGTAATTCGGGCACAGCAGGAAACAAGATTAGCAAATGGGAAGGTAGCATAGAAAAATATAACTTGTCACAACTATCCAAACGCTTGTGCTCTGCCCTGCAGCTCCAGCCCTCCACAGCCCAGGTGGAGGGCGCTCCAGCTCACCGTGGGCTGAGAGGCTTTCTGTGATATGCACAGGCCAGGTGGGGTGGTGAGGTCGGGGGCTATTCCACGTCAACCACCAGGGGCGTCATGTAGTCAGAGTGTCTGATGCCGAAGGTGACGATGGGGGCACAGGGCTTGGTCAGAGTCACCTGGGAGAGGAGAGGTTGGGAGGTGGGTTCGTGGCCCTGGCTGGGGCTAGGCTGCTATCCTTCCTGAACCCAGGACTGAGATGGCCAGGGTGACGGCCACACTGTCAAGTCTGAACACAGCACACAACAGCATTAGCTGTCACAGTGTCTGGGGATGCAGAGCCAGCCGGCTGGGGAGCTGGGATGGGGCTCCAGTTCCATGTACCTGAAAGGTTGCCTTTTGGGGAGAGTGCCGGGAATGGGCAGGGTTCCTCCCTCCCCACTTTGTGTTGTGCCCCCCGGCCCACCCGACCCCTTTAGTCTGCTCATCCTGGACCTTCTCGGGGCTGTGGGCTCCAGGTCCTGGCTTGAGGGTCTTGTCTCCCGGAGGCTCTACCCGGGCGGCCATGGTGTACTGTGGAGCCTTGAACTTGGTCACTTGCACATCAGTCTGGCGGTATGCTGCAGGACCTGGGGTCTGGGAGGTGAGGGGGACTCAGGCTCTGCTTGCCCAGGGCATGTGACCCCAGAGGACAGGGGACAGTTTTCAGACCCTGAATCACTAGGGACAGCTCCAAGCTGTCTGTGTCAGTTGTGGGGATGACACCTTATACTCATGGGACACCTCTGCAAGTGTCACTCCCTTTATTTCAGTCTCACTGGCAGTGACATTACTGGTGTGTACCAGTCCTGGGCGCACCCCTTCCCTGAGTGTGGATGTGAGGCCCCTTCTTAGCTGTGACACTGTCCTCTTGGACTGCTGGGCAGGTGGGTTTGAGGATGGATAAGTGCCTGTGGGGTACTGCTGGCACTGACTCACAGGCCCGCCCCAGGGCCTTTGCACTGGCTCTTTCCATAGCTGGAACCCTCCCCCCAAATAGGTCAGGGCTTGTTTTTTTTCTCCTTCCTTCAGTTCCCTAAGACTGCGTCTCATCCTCTAGGCAATACTCCATCAACCCCTCTGTCCTCAGTTCTGTCACCATCTCCCATGTTGGGACTCTGGCCCCTCATCACCACTAACTGTAGCCCCAGCATGTGGCAGGCACCCGAGGGCACCTGAGGGACCTCAGCAAAGCAGGGGTGGGCTGGGGCCTGGTTTTGGAGGAAAGGGGCAGACAGTTCACAGGGTCCGTGTTCTGCCTCGGCTGGGGTGATCCTTGCCTTGTGCAGGTCGTCGCTGAAGCTGCCCAGCTTGCTGCGGCCCTTGATGGAGAATGAGGGCTGGGAGACCTTGCCCACCGTGTGTGGCCCCATCACCACAGGCAGCATGTATGCAGCAGGGCCTGCGGGCAGATGAGGGGCCTCAGGCTGGGGGACTGCCCACTCCTTCCTGGGGCTCTCTCCACCCCCAATACCACCCCCTGCGGGAACCCAACTCCGGCCAGCCAGCTGAGTGACCGCCGGGCTGTGGCAGACCTGGGGTACTGTCCACTCGAAAGGTCTTGGTTCGGGCAGAGATGGAGTGGCTGGGTGCCGAGTCAAACACGTGCTTGGTAGATTTCTCTGGAAAGTAGTCACCTGGGGGCAGTGGAAGGGGTACAAGAACAAGGATGCAGATACCCCCCAGCTCAGGCACTCAGGGAGGATGCCCCAGCATGGGTGGTGAGTGGGTTTGGCTAGGGGTGTCCGGGGTGGAAACACTGACTTCAGGGCCTTGTGGGACACAGGATGTTTTTAAGCAGGGGAAGTGGGTCTGATGTGGGCTTGACCTCAAGATTCTAGGTCAAGCCGGGTGTGGTAGCACATGCCTGTAATCCTAGTACTTGAGAGGCTGAGACAGGAGAATCACAGATTTGAGACTTTCAGTAACCTAGTGAGACCCTTTCAAAACAAAAAATAAAATTAAGAAAAAAGGGCTAGGATGTAGTTCAAAGGTAGAATGCCCCTGGGTTCAGTCCCTACTAATGCACAGGCCAG
Source organism: Glis glis (assembly GCA_004027185.1). Classification (NCBI taxonomy): domain Eukaryota; kingdom Metazoa; phylum Chordata; class Mammalia; order Rodentia; family Gliridae; genus Glis; species Glis glis. The sequence continues at coordinate 9,572 of PVJS01019497.1, read as the reverse complement.
AGCAGGACTGGAGGTCATAGGCTCCAGGCAGGCAGTACAGGAGGGATTCAGCCCATTGAGCCTACTTGCATCCTTCCCTGCCTCAACAGGGTGGGGGCAGGGACGGCCCCTCTGCCCAGGCTGGGAGCCCAAGGAGGGGGTCACTCACCCGGGCCAGGGGTCAGCAGGGTCTTAGTGTGGTAGCGCCCCAAGATGGAATAGGCAGGACCGAGGTCCTTGCCAGTCCTCAGTACCTTGGGGTTCACACTGTAGCGGGGCCCTGGGGAGCAGTTCTCTGCCAGGAGCATGGGGGCTCCACGGAAGCTGTAAGCCGGTGCACGTAGCTTGGTGGGCGTGTGCTTCATGAAGCCTGTGGGCACAGTGGTGCTGAGCAACCTAGAGCCACAGTCCCTTTTCCACACTGGGAGACAGGGGTTGAGCCCAAGCCCACCTGAGACCACCCAGACCCACCTGGCCACCACAGGCCTGGCTCCTGCCCCCTCCCCTGTCCCTGTCCCTGCCAACCCCAGGCTCTCAGGCTCTTACCCGTGGTAGGTGGGATCAGGTACTTGGGTCCGGGGCTGCTGTACAGGGCCATGATGGGCCCTCGGGGGCGATGGGGCCTCCAGGTGCCCACCCATACCTCCTCTGTCATGGCTGGCTCTGTCCATGGATAAGAGGGTGGCCAGGTGCTGGGAGGCCCTGGCCCATGTCATCCTGGCTCGCCACATCCCTGTCTCTGTTCCTGCTAATACTGTGACGGGGCGGGACCACAGGCAGCAGCACGAGCAGTGTGTGGGGTGTCTCCAGTGGTTAGGGGCAGGGGAGTTCTCTGCTTGGTGTACTGAGTGCGCTCCTCACAGCTCCAAGACGTGAGGTGTAGGGCCCTGCAGTGCAGGCTCAGAGGAGCGGTCCACTCTGGCCCTTGACTGACCACCCTCTTGGCCTCAAGGGGGGCTGGGCAGGTTCCTCCTGACCAAGAACTCTGAGTGGAACTCGGCAAGATGCTGCTGGGTAAGGGTAGGCAGTGTCTGGGCTGAGGCTGTGCCACAGGGTGAGGGGGGGCTGCTCAAAGGACTCACCTCTTCTCTGCAGGAGCAGGCTCAGAGCAACCTGTGACCCAGCCTCCTCACCGGCGGTCCTGTCCCCCTGGCTTCCGTGCCAGGAGAATCCCAGAAAAGGAACATGGGGAGAAAGGCCTCCCTCTCTCCCTGGGGTCTTCAAGAATTGGGGAGGGGTCCCAGTCCCTGAGCTCTGGAACTCGGCTCTGTGGGATGAGGAGTTCTAGATCATAGTGTTTGTGATGGAGACAATGGCCTTTGCCTAGGGCCCCTCACCAGGAACCCCGCCCTGGCCAGGGCCCCACCCTCACCAGAGGCCCCACCCCCACCAGCCCCACTCTTCCCAGACCTGATCTTTTCCAGGGACCCCCTCCCGAAACAGGCCCCCATCCTAACCAGGGAACCCCACCCTCACCAGGGACCCCACCTTCACCAGAGATCCCCAGTCCTCACCAGGCCTGGCCCTTCTTAGAGACCCCACCCCTGCCAGGCCACACTCTGGCTAGGCTTGGCCCTCTGGTGGCTGGGACAGAGGTGCACAGGGGAGGAGCAGGGCAGTGAGGCCACAAGGCCTAGAGCCCAGGTGGCCAGGTGACCCCACTCAGCCCTGCCCTGTTGGAATCCTCCGAGCTGGGAAACAACACAGGAAGTTTCTGGCCGCTGAGATGCTGGGGTCCAGGCTAGTTCGAGGGCAGGCTGGTTGGGGTGGGAGGAGCCGGTGCACTGCTGCCCTCCAGCCGGCCTCCTCAGACCCTGGCCCTTCGGTGCTCCCAATGGCTGAGCCCACCTTGGGTGTCCTCTCGAGCAGGTGTACTTTCTTGTGGGGCCTCTCAGGGCTCAGGTGACTCGGGGAGCACTTGGCCTGAGCCACCAGTTGGGACATGGAGCAAGCCAGCAGGGACTGGGGGCCCGTCCTTCCCCAGCCAGCCTGGGTGCACCCTCCTCTTGAGCTCTGCTTTTGCCCCTGAAGACCTTCTCCCTCTCGGATGCCTTCCCCATCCATGTGGCCACCTGCTGCATCCTGCACTTCACCCCTGTCTGCGTGGTGTGAGCCCCTGCCCGCTCTCTCCCGGGCATCCCTCAGGGTGCATCCTGTTCATGTGTGCTCCTTGCACGTCTGCATCTATATGTGTGATTGGGTCCCCGAGTGGAGTCCTGATGGGACTTTTTGTGTGTCTGTGAGGGGAGAGACAGGAGCCAGCACCTGGGCTGCAGGAGGCTTTATTGATTTATGGCTTGAGAGTGAATTACTGGTGGGGGAGCAGTGGCGGGGCGGGGTTCGGGCCGTCCGCATGGCTGTCCAGTGGCTACAGTGGCTAGGGAGTCTGTCCAAGGTCCACTTAAGCGCCGTCCTCACCTCCCAACACTAGCACCTGGAAGGGAGATGAGCATGGACTGGGAGAGCTAGGGACCATGACCTGAGAGCTGTGGCACCTTGTGGCCCAGTTCTAGGGGAGAGGGGCTCCGACACAGTGCAGCCCTCCCCCTGCTCACAGCCAGGAGGTATGTGCATGCATGTTGTGTGTGACCTTGCATGTGTGCATGTATGTGCATGTGCAGTGTGGGGCTCCTCTGAGGGCAAGGAGGTCCGGGGTGTGCCTCAGCTTGCCAAGGCAGGTCAGGGTGTCTGGGGGTGGGCTTGGGAGAACTGCAAGTGTCTAGGGAATAGGGTGCCCTGGCCCCATACCAGCAGCTTGACAAGCTCTGCCTTGTGGGAGGGCTGCAGGCCGTCGATGCAGGATTTGAGCTCTGTCAGGGCAGCCTTGGCATCCTCCTGGACATTGTACTTGCCCAGGGGCCCCTCGTAGAGCTCCTCTGTGGTTCCCACCAGCAGGGTTTGCAGGAAGTCCATGAAAAAGTCCTCAGTGTCATCCCCTGTGGCCAGCCCTGGGTTGCAAGGGAGAGCTGCCAGGATGGCCTACCCAGCTCCATGGTCTCCTGCCCTCCCCCAGATTTTCCCCACCTGCCGCAGACCCCCATCACCCCTAACCTCCACTCTGGGTTCCTGGCCTCACCAGGGAAAGGAGTCAAGCCCTGATACGGGGTCATTTTCTGCCCTGATGTGAGGCTGGACTGAGCTGGGGCCCAGGGCCCAGGGTCGGGTTGGATTGGGCTGGGGTGGGGGTGAAATGGGGGGGTGACGCTGGGGATGACGCTGGTTGCCGTTAGTTGGGGTTGGGGTGGGGTTGGTGGGGGCTGGGATCAGCAGGATCCGTGCACTTCTACGAGTGGTCTGTGACAGAGGCAGGTGGCATCCACTGTGAGGGCCCCGCTGCTGGGATTTTAGCTTCCCAGGTCCCCCACCCCCTAAATGTGCTGGAAGTGTGGCCCAGACTCACCGTAGATGCAGGACAGGGTGAGGGCCACCAGTAGGAGGGCGCTGCTCCTCTTCATGGTGAGAGTCTTAGGAGCTGCCTTGGTGGATCCCAGGCTTTTATGCCTTAGCAGGTGGCACCTGACCCAGGGGCGGGCCGGACCTGTCCATCAGGACCTGGCAGGGGAGCCCAGGCCAGGCATGTCCTCACCCCCACCAGGTACAGGCAGCGCCAGGCTGGGGTGGCCAGAGGGGCTGCTGGCAGACCAGCTGTGGGATGAGGGATTGAGATCTGAGCCGGTGGGCGCAGGTGGGCGGCTCTGTGTGCGGGTCGGTGAGGAGGCCTGCAGCATGCTCAGCCTGGGGCTGAAGGTGGCGGGGTCCAGCCCTTCCGTGGGGGTGGACCCCCCTCCACTCACTGTGCTATGTGGCCAGGTTGGCGCTTGGGGAGGGGCCCAGCTGGGGCCTCCCTGCTACTCAGATGAAGTAGCAGGCTGGAGAGGGCCTGGCATGTGAGGACCTGGTGGGGTATGGTGGGGGCGTTTGGGGTGAGGGTCCAGGGCCACGGGAGGCCTGAAGTAGGTGGCAGAGTTCAGGGGGCAGGAAGGTGGCCTGAGAGGCTCTGGGGGGGCCACCTATCAGGCCTGGTCACAGAAGACGAAGAACGGCCACTGTGTGATGACGTGGCCAGGCCAGCAGGGGAGTACTGAGCTCCCGGGAAGTGGACCCAACATACATCAGTGGAAACGGCTGGGGCACGGGACCCAAATGAAACAATCCCAGAGCAGCCATCTGAGGGGACTGGAGTCCAAGCCTGCCCAGAGGCCCAGCCCCTCTCCTCCTGTCCCCTTCTGCCACCTGGTGGCCGATGGCCCCCTGCAGGAACACTGCCTGCCCAGCCCCTGGAGGCCCTTCTTTCAGCACCTAATTCCACCAACCCCCCCATCAAGCTGACCCCATGATGTCCTGGTCTGGGCGGGTCACTGTGACATCCGTTGTCACCTCGCCCTTCACTTGCCTCACCTGGCCCTGAGCGTCTCCTGGCCAGATGCAGACCCTCCAGCATCACCCATGTCAGCGGCTCTGGCCCACAGAGACCCTGTTCATAATGAATCTTCTCTAACCCCCTACTAACATGCAGGCAATCCATAGATGATATAGTCTACTTGCATAATTCCAAAAATATAAGAGAAATAAATGTGCAATGAGGTCATCTGAAACAGAATTTTGCAGGTGACGTGCTCAGGGCAGAGCAGCCCACCCTGCTGTGGAGGTCGCCTGGAGAGGTCTTGAAGTGCTGGCCCTCGGGCTCTGCCCTCTCCTGGACCAATGGTGCAGGGTCCCCGGGGGCCAGAAGATTCCAACACACAGAGCTGGCTCTATGGGAGAGCGTCTGCCCAGCATTCATACCTCCTCCCCACCGTCCTCCACTGGGCACTGACCAGGCGGCCCCTGCGTCCCTGGAGCCTCCACTCTGGGTGCCTCCACTCAGCCTGTCTCTTCTCACTCTCCCAGCAGTGCTCTTGGTGACACCACTGTCCCCCTCATGCCCTAGCCCTTGTCCCGGGGCCCTCCTGTGAGCAAATCCTCCACGTGCTTCAGGCACTGCTTCAAAGTTGTTCTCTAGCTTGGGCAGCACCAACCCTGCACACCTCTCCCCTCCTCCTCTTCTTCCTCCTCCTCCTCCTCCTCCTCCTCTTCCTTCTTTATACTTATGCATCATCATGAAGTCCAGAGTGATAGGAACACACATGTACATGGCACTAAACTTCACCTCAAGTGCCCTGCTCTGATCTCCATGTCCAAGACCGCAGCCTGACCAGCCTCCCAGCGCCTCGCCCTTGTCTTGTCTTACCTCGCATTTCACCCCATATTCAAATTGTACACTTGCTGAAAGAATTGGCATGCTACCAAAAGCTGTGCGTTCAAGTCACAGCGGAGATATTCTGCTGGTTTGTGTGTTCTGTGACTGTCTTCCCTGTCACTAGCTAGTTCCTTGATAGGCGGCGCTATTACAGTGCCTGAGCTATTTCTTGCCCCAGATTCGCCTGGGATTTTCAGGCAGCATCTTTGATGCTTCGAGGCTTCGAGGCAATCCTCACCAGTGTCTCTGCGTTTGCCGTGGTGGTTTGTTGCTTAGCAGCCTAAAGTGCTACCTTATAAAACCTCTGCAGCCGGGCGTGGTGGCACATGCCTGTAATCCCAGTACTTGGGACACTGAAACAGGAGGATCACAGGTTCAGAGCCAGCCTCAGCAACCTAGTGAGACCCTGTTTCCAAATGAGAAATAAAATCGGGCTGGGGGTGTAGCTCAGAGGTAAAATGCCTTTGGGTTCAATCCCCAGTATCAAAAAAAGAAGTCTGCAAAACACTAAGTGTATATGTGAAATACTGAAAATCTACTTTTATTAACTTCTTTATTTTTTTCAGGGGGAGGTTTTACTGGGGATTGAACCCAAAGGATTTGTAAACAAGGTTTACTGGGGATTGTACCTCTGAGGTATACCCCAGCCCTTTTTATTTTTTATTTTGAAACAGGGTCTTGCTAAGTTGCTCAGGGTCTCATTAAATTGCGGAGGCTGGCCTCAAACCTGAGATTCTCCTGTCCTCCCAAGTACTGAGATTACAGGCATGTGCCACCACACCTGGCTTCAAATATTATTTTAAAAAACAATTATCTATTAAATTTTTTAGTAAAAAAATTTGTTTATTAGAGCAGTATTCTTACCCAAAGGAGCAATATAACACGACAACGCCCAGGCCAGAGGTTAAACAGCCAGCCTCCTATCATGGGACCGATCTGAGACCAGCCATTCTGTGCTTTTCAGAAAAGATCAGATGATTCTGGAGTCCCCAGGCCTTGGCGCCTTGGCACTTGGAGCATCTCTGCAGTGTGCAGGACCACTGAGTCTTACCCAGAGTCCACAGAAGCCGGGCTGCTCTGGGCATGAGGAAATGAGTCGAGAAGGTCATTTCAACCAGCAGCCAGCAAGGACCCGTGAGCACAAAGTCAGACATGCCCTTCCTCTCCAAAATTCTCCAAGGGCCACAGGCCACCCAGGTCAAAAGCTCTGTCCTCACCATGGCAATCGAGAACATGAGCTCGGACCAGTCCCATGGCCTCCAGACTCCATGACCTGCAGCCTCCCGGACTTCACCACAGTTAATCCCTAGTCTAAATCTAACCTTAACCACTAACACACAAGGCCAGCCCCATCTCCAACCACTCACCCCAAACCCACAGCCATAGACCAACCCTAGCAGAACCAGACCATAACACCATCGCAACCCCTCACCCAACCCTAGCCCTCCAGTATCACCCAACTCCAACCTTAACAGAACCCTACCCCTGACGCTAACTATAGAATGCCCCTGGATTCAATCCCCAGCACCACAAAATAAATAGATAGATGATAGATAGATAGATAGATAGATAGATAGATAGATGATAGATAGATAGATAGAGCCGGGCATGGTGGCGCACGCTTGTAATCCTAGTACTTGGGAGGCTGAGACAGGAGGATCACAGGTTCGAGGACAGCCTCAGCAATTTAGTGAGGCTCTCAGCAACCTAGTGAGATGTTGAGGGCCGAGCCCTGTCTTAGAGGCACACTGAGATTATCATCTTGGACCAGCCCAGTTTGGATACATGGTATTTGGCTGGGTGGGATCTGTCCGCAAACCTGGTGTAATCTTCAAGGTGCGGTCTTTGATGTCGTCTCCACCCAGTAATGTTTAATCTCTCCTTCCCCTAAGTTTGTCAAATGCCTGCCTCACTGACCTTCTTTACCTTCTTTACCGTAACCTGAGATAATTGCTGATTTCTGTGTTTGATAATCCTTACTGTAACCTGTGATAATTGCTGATTCCTGGGTTTGATTAACTTTTAAGATTCCTATAAAAATGAGGCCCTGGCTATAGAGCTCCGGGAGAACTTGCCATCTCTATCTCCTCCCCGACCCCCCGATTATTAAATGTAATTATTTTGCAAATTACTATATCAGACTTCTTGTTTTGTGTGAGAAGACCATTGTCAGGAAGCTGCCTGGTGCAGCGACCGTCTGTGGCAGGATCCACAGACTTCAGGAAGCTGTCTGGGCAGCGACCGTCTGTGGCAGGAACCACAGGCTGTTTTGTCAGGAAGCTGCTTGGTGCAGCGACCTTCCGTGGCAGGAACCACGGAGTAGATCGTCCGCCGGAGTTACCGCAACAGTGAGACACTATTTCCAAATAAGAAATAAAATCGGTCTGGAGTGTAGCTCAGAGGTAGAATGCCTCTGGGTTCAATTCCCAGTACCAAAAAAAAAAAAGATAGATAGATAGATGATAGATAGATGATAGATAGATGATAGCTAGCTAGCTTTGAATGCTGCTGTAAGCAACAGTGCGGTGGGCTTGCAGGACCTGACTGCTACTCTCCAACTGATGGGAAGGCTGCCCCAGGACACAAGCATGCTCAGTGCTTGGGTCTAGTAGGGTATCTATGGCTCAGAGGTGACCTTGCTGAGGGAAGTGAGTCCTGAAATGTGGAGGGTCCCAAAACCATGCTGTTCTGGACATGCTCGTGGACTAGAGATAGGTGAGCCCAGCAGCCAGCAGCAGCCACAGCCCAGGGATTATCAAGCTGGGTTTTGCTTGTTTGTTTTGGGTACTGGGGATTAAACCCAGGGCATTCTACCACTGAACCACACCCCCATCTAGCTAGCTATCATCTATCTATCATCCATTTATCTATCTATCTATCTATCTATCTATCTATCATCTATATCTATCATGAAACAGGGTCTTGTTAGGTTTGTGCACTGGCCTCGAACCTGCGATCCTCCAATTTCAGCCTCCCAAGTACTGGGATTACAGGCATGTGCCACCGCACCTGCTGAGCTGGATATTTGACAGGGATAAGGAACAGGGCTGGTCTGAAGCGGGTGGGCCTCCTGCTCTCTGCTATCTGGTAATGCCCCCCTCTTGCCTGTGCTGAAATGCACCGAGGAGATCATCAAGATGAGGAACGGGCCGGGCATGGTGGCGCACGCTTGTAATCCCAGTACTTTGGGAGGTGGAGACCGGAGGATCCGGGTTCGCGGCCAGCCTCAGCTCTCGCTCTCTCTCTCTCTCTCTCTCTCTCCCTGTCTCTCTCTCTCTCTCTCTACCTAGTGAGGCCCTCCGCAACTTCGTGAGACTCGGTTTCAAAATAAAGGATAAAAAATAGGGCCGGGGGTGTAGCGCGGAGGTAGAACGCCCCTGGGTTCAATCCCCGGTACTGCAAAAAAAAAAAAAAAAAGACGAGGAACGACTTTATGAGGCAAGTTAGAGGTCAGTTTCTCGTATGCGCATTGTGGAGGACCATGAAAGACCCTCCATAGGAAAGCAATTTGTCTCCAGAGTCTGTTAACTCAGGAGCGTAATCCAGACTAAAACAGCCCCCATGCAGGAGAGAATGGGGTGCTCCTAAAGCCAACAGACCCTTCATAATCCCAGAACAGCTGATTCCCACACGAGCTTGGGGGACTGCGATTTCCACACACTTCCCCATTCCTGTCTGCCTTGGTAGTTAACAGCAGCCAGGAGTCATTCGTTCTCCTGGGCAGCATTCTTAGAATGGTCTTCTCCGCAGCTCCTGGCCTGAGAAGGCTCCAGTTTCAGAAGTCTGTGTGGTTCACTAACCAGGCCCTGCAGTCTGTGGCCGGACGGCCGCACAGGCTATGGTTAGTGCCTACTGGGGTCAGCTGGCGGTCAGTGTTGGGAGCCCCAGTGCAGGCATAGATTGGTTATGCCTGTCACTGGTAGAGGAAGGCTGGCAGTGGCCTGTGCGCTGAACATGTCACCTGTGAACATCATCAGGAAAACCCCACTCAGCTCCCTCATTTTCTGCAGCAGAGCTGGTTTGTGCGGCCTTCGTTCTGGCCATGATGGAGTTCTTGGGCCCCACTCACAGGTTCCCTCTATTCTTTTGGCCACAGGGCACCTAGTCTTCTGCTTAGCTGCATGTGCTGCTGCCTCTCAGAAGCTGGAGCCAAGTATGATGAAAAGAGGAAGATGCTGAGGGATGAGCTTGACCCATGGAGAAAGGAAGAGCGGGCAGCTCAATGCGCTGATGCAGCATCACGAGGAGGCCCCCTGAGCTGCACAGGGATCACCCAGGCATTGTGGCTGCAGGACTGAGGTCAGTGTCCACCCTCCCACCATCCTGACCTGAGGCTGCAGCACTGGCTGTCACA
>PVJS01019496.1:11093-33754 GCA_004027185.1 Glis glis | reverse complement strand
CTCAATCACATCAAGCTCAGGAGGATCCTAGTGTCTCAATCGCATCAAGCTCAGGAGGATCCTAGTGTCTCAATCACATCAAGCTCAGGAACATCCTAGTGTCTCAATCACATCAAGCTCAGGAGGATCCTAGTGTCTCAATCACATCAAGTTCAGGAGGAGCCTAGTGTCTCAATCACATCAAGCTCAGGAGGATCCAGTCTCTCAATCACATCAAGCTCAGGAAGGGTCATATTCTCTCACAAACTGCTGCTTTTGCAAAGCTACTCCTTTTGCCTAGAATTCTTATCCACTCTTTCCCCGATTTAGTTCCCATTTGTTCTATACTATTCTTATTAATCCCTCAAAACTCAGTTGAGGATGTTTTCCCTTTCTTTCTGCCACTCCATATCCCCAATTTTAGTTTCAAAACATATGCTCCCACCTTCTTATAATTTTTTCCTCCACTGATATTAGCAACAAACATTTATCGAGCATATACTATGTGCCAGATTCTGCTAAGAACGTTTACCTATTGCTTCATTTAATCCTTGCAGCAATTTTTGAGGTATGTAGTATTATTATCCTTATTTTATAAAGAGGAAACTGAGGATTACAGAAGTTACTTTTGCTAAGTCACACAGCTGGCAGGTAGTAAAGCTGGGACTTGAACATACATCGCCTCAAGTTCTTAACCACATACTGTATTATCTTGAAACAATATCAGGGATTAAAATGATCTATTTCTTTATCTGCTTCTCCATTATTTAGTCAAATCTATCTAGTTGGTTCCTTGAATATTGGGATCATGTTAACTTATTAGAAGCTCAATAAATAGATTAATAAATACCTGTTAAACTAATTAAATCACATTATTTAATTCTTATTACTTGGTGAGGTAAAGCAGTACCAATTCCTATTTACAAAGATTTAAAAATGCTCCCAATTTTTTTTGTTTCAAATTAAATTGCATAATCTCCATGCAAAGAAGGCATAAATTAGTTTTTTAAAGAAGAGAAAGGCAAAATTTTTAAAAATTATTTGCCACCTATCAACAAGATTTTGAGTCTTCTGATACCATCTATAAAACAATTAGATACCTTCATATTTTTTCTGAGGTCAAGAATATAAATATAAGAAAAAAGATTATCCAATACAAAATAGCAAGGCTTAAGCCTTAAGCAGAAAAGTTTTCAAAGAAGGTCAGTAGTATTGCTAACAAATTCCCCACTGACTGTGCCATGTGGTAGGCATGTTATATGAAGATTTAGGTTAGACATAAAATACCCACAGTAGGAATGTATTATTGGCTTCAGTTAAGTGAACTAAATTTCCTTTCTGTCTTTAACCTGATGAGCCTGTAAAATGCTTATATGTATAGCATAGAATTCAAAGATTTTTTAATGCAGATCAGATCACAATTACAGCTAAAAAATTAGGTTATAATAAGACAAATCTGGCCTAGACATAAGAAAAAACTCCCTGACAGCCAACATCCTTAGATTCTGGAGTTGTTATACAAGGAGATTATATAACAATATAAAGAACATTAAGAATAGAAAAGGTCCTTGAAATATTTAAATAGAATTCTAATAAAAGGCTACACTAAACACCTGTATAAGGGCTTTTTCTATTTTTTTTTTTTTTTTGCAGAAGGATTCACATTTATTGGTTCAAATACAGTACCTAACACTTGCTAAACATGCATTTCACACTAATTGGTCACATTTCCACAGGTAGTCAATTCACAGAACAGGGCCCACCCCTTGCCAGCAGGCAAGTGTGGGAGGTAGCAGAGGGCCCGAGCAGCCTGCAGAGCCCGCCAGCTATCCTTTGGTCATGCAGGGTTGATGGAGCCACGCTGGCAGGCAGCCTATAAGGGCTTTTTCTAAGCCTCCCTTAACATAGTCCAACACACACACACACACACACACACACACACACACTTATTGCAGCAGTTTTTTCGGGTGGCTTTGACACAACAGTATTATTATATCTCAAGGGGGAGGGGAAGCATGTGGGAATAGAAGCACACACAAAAGAACTATTAAACACTTCAGAGGAAAACCATTCTCACCAGTGGGTTATCACATAAAATTAGCAGTGTATTTATCAGGAGGGGCCACCCTAAAATGTAGGTTTTGCTTAGGCTTCCAAAGTCAAACAAATGAAAAAGTTTGAAAAATAAGAAATAAAGGACAGAAAAGAATATTTATTTTACTACCCAAAAACAATTCTTTAACATCTTGGAAGGTTTTATTTCAGTCAGTTGTGTTTTATTATCATTGTTGTTGCAAAAAGCTTTGTTTCCCCTTGGTCCACCAACTGGGAGAGTTTCAGAGTTAATTAAGAAGCTTGCCAGGGCTAGAGGCAGAGGTTCGGGCAAAAGCTCCAAGGGCAGAGGCGTGCAGCAGGGCCACTCGAAAGCCTGTGCTACCACTTTACTTGGATTTTTTTTCATTTATGTTCATGAGAGAAATCAGCCTGCATATGCTGCCTTCTGGGATGCATTTGTCAGGCTGCTATGGAGGTTATGGTGGCATCTTTTATTATTTGGGAAATATCCTGTTTTCCATGTTCTGGAAGAGTTTATGTAAAACTTGGTGTTATTTTTCTCCCTTATAAATCTGAAAAGAATTCTTAAGTGAAGGTATATAGGACTGGATTTGAACCTAGATTTTTCTTTTGTGGAAGATTTTTAATAACATATTTAATTCCTTTGAGTAACATAGGATTACTCAGATTTTCTATTTCTTCTTGCATCCATCTTACTTTTTTTTAAGGAGTTTGTCTAGTTCAACACAATTTTCAAATTTTTTAGCGTAAAGTTGTTCAAAATGCCCTTGTATTATCATTTAATGCCTGTAGGTTCTGTAGTAATGACTCCTTTTTCATTCCCAATATTGGTAAATTGTGTTCATTTTCTCTCTCTCTCTCTCTCTTGCTCTCTCTTTTTCTCTGATTAGTCAAAGTGGTGTTCCTGGCAAAAGCAAATTTTCCCTCTCTCTTTCTCTTGCAGTGCTGGGGATCAAATCAAGTGCCTTCCACATGCTAGGCATGCACACTACCACTGAGCTATACCCCCAGCCCCAAAGTAAATTTTCAAGAAAATAATTTTAGGCTTTGCTGATTTTCTTCGTTGTACATTTGTTTCTATTTCATTGATTTCTGCACTTATTCTTAGAGCTTCCTTCTTTCTGATCTGCTTTGCAGTTTTTCCTAAGCTTCTTAAGATGGAAGGTTAAAACGCGGATTTTCAGCCTTCTTTTCTAATAATTGCAACTAAGGCTCTATCATTCCCTCTAAGCTTCTTCTGACAAGTTTTGACATACTTTATTTTCATTATTATTCTCTTCAAAGTCTTTCCTAATTTCCATTGTAACTTTATCTTTCACTCAGAATTCTTTAGAAATGTAGTGCTTGATGAATTCTAGCTTACTATCACAATAATCAGAGAAAATAAGCCAGAATATAGTCAGTTTTGGAAAATGTTCCATGGGCATTTAAAAAGAATATAGTCAGTTACTTTTCAATGTTTTTATAAATATTTATCATTTTTCTTGAGTAAATATCTAGCAGTATAGTCACTGGGTCATAGCATAGGTCTATGCTTAACTGTACAAGACAATAAACAGTTTTCCAAAGAGGTTGTGCTCTTTTCCACTCACACTAATAATCCAAGAGGTAGTTACTCTTCATCCTTGCAAGTATCTGGTACTGTTAAATTTGTTGTCATTTCCCCCCCTAAATTATTCTAGTGAATCTAAGCACTACATCATCGTACATATTCTGAGTTATTTTATGGTTATACTTTAAATTGTATAATTACTATTTTTATAGATTTCAATTCTCTTGTAAAATTCTCTTCATTTTCATAAATTTTCTTCATCTCTTCCTCCATTTTCTTGAGCATATTAATTATTTTAAAGTCTTTCTCTGCAAAAACCACTATCTGTATCATCTCTGGGTCTGCTTCTATTGTTTGCTTTTTCTTTTGTTTTTCTATTGTTATTTTGTGTGTGTGACCCTGGGGATTGAACCCAGGGGCATTCTACCACCAAGCTACACTCCCAGCCCTATTTTTTATTCTTTATTTTGAAACAGGGTCTCACTAAATTGGGGAGGGCCTCACTAAGTAGCTGAGGCTGGCTACGAACCTGGATCCTCCTGTCTCAGCCTCCCAAGTACTGGGATTACAAGCGTGTGCCACCACACCTGGCTTCCCTTGTCTTTTGAACATCTGGTCCTATCTTTAGATATTCTTGGGAAATTTTTGATTACATGCTGATTTTGTTAAAAAAAATTTTTTTAAAGACCCTGAATGACGTGATCTATGACCAGAGAGAGTTCACCCTTTTCTCTATTTGGCAGAAAGCACAGGGCTAATCATCTTAATCTAGTCCAAAAGTCAGCAGAATCAAGGCTGCTTTATACTTTAGCTAAGGCTTAGTATATAGCTAGCTGGGCTAAATATTGCTCACAGGTCAGTTTTTTCCAACTTGATCTACAGATTGGACACAATTCCAATAAAAATCCCGGCAAGTTATCCTTAATTATAAAATGGGGATTATAATACTCTGGGCAGACCCAGGAGAGCCAACACAATATTAAAGGACAACAAAAAGGACTACAATTATCAGAATTTAAGACTTACTATAAAACTACAATAATCAAAACAGTGAGGTACTTGCAAAGGAATAGACAAATAGATCAACCAACAGAATAGAGATTCTAGAAATATAAGCACATAAATATAGTCGACTGACTGTTGACAAAAGAGAAAAGGCAATACAATGTAGAAAAGACAGTCATTTCCACAAATGGGGCTGGAACAACTAGACATCCATATGCATAAACAATTACTCTAGACATAGACGTTACACTTCTCACAAAATTAACATAAAATAGATACACCAAACTATAAAACTCCTGGAAGATAATGCAGAAAAAAAATCTAGGTGATTTTGGGTATGGCAATGATATTTTTAGATATAACACTGAAGGTACAATCCATGAAAAAGAATTGATAAGCTGGGCTTCATTAAAATTAAAAATTTCTGTTCTGCAAAAGACATTGTCAAGAGAATGAAAAGAGCCAGGTGTGGTGGCACACGCTTGTAATCCCAGTACTTGAGAGGCTGAGACCGGAGGATCCGGGTTCGCGGCCAGCCTCAGCTACTTAGTGAGGCCCTCTGCAACTTCGTGAGACCCGGTTTCAAAATAAAGGATGAAATAGGGCCGGGGGTCTAGCTCGGAGGTAAAACGCCCCTGGATTCAATCCCCAGTACCGCAAGAAAAAAAAAAGTGAGAGAATGAAAAGACATGCCAGAGACTGAGAGAAAATATTTTCAAAACATTTGTCTGATAAAGAACTGTTACTTAAAATACACAAAGAACTCTTAAAACTCAAAAATAAGAAAATAAATGACCCAACTGAAAATGGGCAAAAGAAGAGGTTAGTGATGTAACTTAGTGGTAGAGTGCTTACCTAGCATGCACAAGGCCCTGAGTTTGATCCCCAGTACCGAAAAATAAATAAATAAACAAATAAATAAAACAAAAATCGGCAAAAGACCTGGAATAGATACATCATCAAAGATATACAGTTGTCAAATAAGCATATGAAGAGATGTTCCACATTAAATGTTAACTGAAGACTGAAAATTAAAACAATGAAATACCACTATTCTAATAGACACCTATTAGAATAATCAAAATCCCAACACTTGAGAATATCAAATGCTGGTGAGGATGTGGAGCAACAGAACTCGTTATTCATTGCTTGCTGGTGGAAATACAAAATGGGCCACTTTGGAAGATAGTTTGGCAGTTTCTTACGGAGCTAAGACATATTCTTTCCATATGATCCAGCAATCACTCTACTTGGTATTTACCCAAATGAACTAAATCTCATGTCCTCAGAGAAGCCTGCACACAGATGTTTATAGTAGCTTTATTCATTTCTGTGAAATCTTGGAAGCAACCAAGATAACTATCCTTTAGTAGGTGAATGGATAATTAAACTGTGATACATCCAGACAATGGAATTTTTTTTTTTTTTTTTTTGCAGAACTGGGGATTCAACCCAGGGGCGTTCCACCTCCAAGCTATATCTCCAGTCCTATTTTTTATTCTTTATTTTGAAACAGGGTCTCACTAAGTTGCAGAGGGCCTCACTAAGTAGCTGAGGCTGGCCATGAACCTGTGATCCTCCTGTCTCAGCCTTCCAAGTACTGGGATTACAAGCGTGCACCACCACACCCGGCTTGACAATGGAATATTTAGTGCTGAAAAGAAATGAGCTTTCAGGCCATGAAAAGGCAATGGAAGAACTTTAAATGCATATTACTAGTATAGAAACCAATCTGAAAAGGCTATACATATACTGTATCATTTCGACTATATAATATTATGGAAATGGCAGCCATGGAGACAGAGAGATAAGTTATTGTCCTGAGATAAGGGCTAAAGAGAGGCGGAGCACAGAGGATTTTTCTGTGTGTGTGTGGTACTGGTGGTAGAACCTAGGGGCCTTCTACCTCTGGGCTATACCCCCAGCCCTACTTTATTTTTTATTTGGAAATAGGTCTCACAAAGTTGCTGAGAGCTTCACTAAACTGCTGAGCCTGACTTCAAACCTGCAATTCTCCTGTCTCAGCCTCCCAAGCACTGGGATTACAGGTGTGTGCCACCACCCCCAGCTACAAAGAATTTTTAAGGCAGTGAAACTACTCTATATGACATGTATATGGACACATATCATCATGTATTTGTCAAAACCCATAGAACATACAACACCAAGAGTGAATCCTAATACAAACTATAGCGTTTCGGTAAGAACAATGTGTCAGTGTAGGTTCGTCAATTATAACCAACTTCACCAGTAGGGGGAGTTGTGCATGTGTAGGGCAGGTGGCAGACAGGAACTCTATTTCTACTCAACTTTGCAGTGAACCTAAAACTGTGCTAAAAAAAATAAAGTCTATTTTAAAAAATCAAATAAACAAACAAAAATGACTATTCACCATCTTCAATCAAAAATAGTAATTCCACTATGGATCAAAAGACAACACATGGCCTGATTATTATTAGTTTCTTCACTGGGTGGGGTGGGGGGTGGCTGGGGATTGAACCCAGGACCTCACACATGCTAGCACATGCTCTACAACTGAGTTATAACCCCAGCCCATACCTGATTATTCCAATTTAGCCTCCCAAAACATCTTGACTGGGCAATTTCAAGCTCAAAATAAGGATCGAAGGACTTACTTTTCAATTCTCTTCTTTTGTTCCTTTTGTCTTTTTTGTTCTTTTACTTGTTCTCTCTCAATATCCATGAAAAGTCTTCTGTGTCTCAGGTATTGCTTTTGGCGCTAAAGGAAAGCATTTAAAATTATTAAGATTCTATTCTCAGAAGACTTCCCAAGGAAGGAAAATATTCTTATGCTATAGATAACAAAACTATATTATATATAAACCACATGGGACTAAGTTCTTAATTTCCTATCTCTGATGACTCAAGATAATATAACACATATAATAAGAATTATATATTTTCAAGCACACAGCTTTATATGTTAACAGACAATCCAGAGATTGAAGACCTAATTTCATTTGTCCTTAGTATAGTCCCATGTTAATAGTACTTAAGGAAAGGTTTATGTTTGATATAAGATATGTACTCTCTTTCCCCTATATTCCCAAGTAGTAAGTATCATAAAAGCAGGGCCAGGCCATAGTCCTTTCAACTCTTCAAATTAGAATCATACCACAAAAATATGCTCAAAGCTTAGACTAACATGGCAGGGAGAAGCATACAAGGGCTGAAGTAAATCAAGAGTATCATACTTATGAATGGAAGAAGTATAATAAAAGCAAGTGCTACTACATACACTGTGTGTGATGTGTTCATACCTCTGGATTTATATATTCTTTTAAGGATGCAGGCTACTTAAAGGGTTAAAGCACATCTATGCATATGCTAGGGCAGTATGCAGGTTCTTGGTAAATATTATTAGAGTCTAAATAGGCTGGGAGTGGTAGCACAAGCCTGTAATCCCAGCTATTCAGGAGACTGAGGCAGGAGGACTGCAAGTCAAGGCCAGACTGGGCAACTCTGTGAGACCCTGTCTCACAATAAAATAAAAAGGACTGGGGATAGAGCTCAGAGGTAGACCACTCCTGGGCTCAATCCTCAGTAGCAGAAGAAAAGCATTCAGGACATTTGGTTTGGGTTCAGGCATTTGTATTTTGAAAACAGCTCCACATCAAATTCTGGTGCATGGCCAAGGTTAAGTGCTGTTAGTTTAAACTAACTTTAAATTGAAAAGGAAAAGAGAAAAAAAAAGGAAACCAAAAATTTCAAATGTTCCTTTAAATAAATTATAGCAGCAAATGTATACTAGCTGGAGACATTCACTTGGATTAGATCTTTACTTTCACAACAACATACCCTAAAATCCAAGAAGCTTGGAAGAGAAGTTCAACATATTATGATGACTCGAGCAACTTCTTTGGAATTAGTAGTATTAGCTCTATTAGGACACAGAAACTGTTTCCAATTTCACATACATCATCATGGTAGAAATATTAGTGTTCAAAGCAGTATCATTACATACCTCTTTCTTGTCTTCTTCTTTATCTACTCCAGACTGAAATGCCAGAGGAATTTGAAATTCAGTCCTCAATCGTGACTGATGCTCGTCATAAACCTGTTAGAAAGTCCAGTTACACAAGGTGACAAAATTACCAAAAGCTAGCGCTGTAAACCCTTTTGATATTTTTATCTATTGATTTTTTTCTCGGGCAACCTTGAGCTCAATTGGATCAAAAAACAAATGTAAAAGAATAAAAAGAAGCAGTTTCAGAAGGAATTAACCAAACCAACAGAAAAACCCAATAAATTAAAGAAAAAGATTCAGGTAAAAATATGAATGAACAAATAACAAATCAAAATGTTCAGAATGAAAGATATTTTAAAGTGGTCGCTTGAAATCACTATGTCACAAGTGTGCTTGGGATTGAACCCAGGATATAAAGCCAGATATGTTAATATCTCAAATCTATGACCAACTCTCTTAATGGGCATGAATTTAGAGAATAAGAGCCTGAAAATAGTATATTAAGCCGGGCGTGGTGGCGCACGCTTGTAATCCCAGTACTTGGGAGGCTGAGACAGGAGGATCGCAGGTCCACGGCCAGCCTCAGCTACTTAAGTGAACTCCTCTGCAACTTAATGAGATCCTGTCTCAAAATAAAGAATAAAAAATAGGACTGGGGGTGTAGCTCAGAGGTAGAATACCCTTGGGTTCAATCCCCAGTACCACAAAAAATAAAAATAATAGTTTAGTTTAAAAGTTATTTATATTTCAGCAAGGCTACAAGGATACAAAATCAGTATACAAAAGTCAACTGAATTTCTATTCTTATGATGAACAATCTGGAAATAAAATTAAGAAAAAATTCATTTTCAATACTATCAAAAAGAATAAAACATGTAAGAATAAATTTCATTTTATGCTCTGAAACTGATAAAATATTGTTGAGAGAAACTAAGACACCTAAATAAATGGAAAGACAACCCACATTCATGAGTGAGAAGACCTAATACTGTTAAGATGGCAATAATCTCCAAACTGATCAATAGATTAAATGCAATTTCCACCAAAACTTTAGTTGACCTATTTTCAGAAATTGACAAGATGATCCTACAATTTCTATGAAAATGCAAAGGACCCAAAACAGCAGAAATAAACTTAAAGAAGAGGAAAAGAATGGAGGAATCACTTTTCCCAACATCTCACTACAAAATCATAGTAATCAAGACAGATTTTGCTAGCATCAGGATAGATATAGATCAATGGAATAGAACTGAGAGTTCAAAACTGAACCTTTATATTTACAATCACCTGGTTTTCAACAAAGTACCAAGACAATTCAATAGGAAAGAATACTCTTTTCAACAGTGTGGGGAAACTGCTTATCCACATGCAAAAGAATAAAGTTGAATCATTTCCTCACACCATATACAAAAATCAACTCAAAGTAAATTATAGACCTAAATCTAAGAACTAAAAAAATTCTTAGAAGAATACACAGAAGTACACATTCGGGACATTGGATTGGGTTGTGGTTTCTTAGATATGACACCAAAAGCATAAGCTGCAAAAGAAAAAAGATTAACTTGGACTCCATCAAAACTAAAAAACTCTGTGCTACAAAGGAAACCATCAAAAAAGTGAAAAAACAACCCATAAAACAGAAAACATTTGCAAACCACATATCTAAAAAGGGACCTGTATGTAGAACATGTTAAAAACTCTCATAATACAATAATAAAAACACAAATAATGCAACTACAAAATGAGCACAGGACTCA
Organism: Glis glis; assembly: GCA_004027185.1. Classification (NCBI taxonomy): domain Eukaryota; kingdom Metazoa; phylum Chordata; class Mammalia; order Rodentia; family Gliridae; genus Glis; species Glis glis. The sequence continues at coordinate 23,397 of PVJS01019496.1, read as the reverse complement.
ATGGTTCTCCAAAGAAGATAAGCATATGAAAAGGTGCTCAACATGATGAGCCTTCAGGAAAATGTGAACTGAAAGTACAGTAAGATAGCATTTCATATCCACATGGATGGAATAGAATTAAAAAATAAAGATATGGAGACTGGGCGTGTATGTAGTAGTCCAGTAGAAGAGCACTTGTCTGGCATGTGTGAAGTCCTAGGTTCAATCCCCAGCACCACAAAAAAAGAAGATAATAACATGTATATTAAAACTGTTGTAGCCAATTTGGATTAGCTTTGATAGTTCCTCAGTTAGTTTGGTAGTTCCTCAAAAGGTTAAGCACAGAATTATCATGTGTCCCAGCAATTCTGCCATGAGGCATATACTCAGAATTTTTTTTTTTTTTTGCGGTACCAGGGATTGAACCCAGGGGTGTTCTACCTCCGCGCTACGCCCCCGACCCTATTTTTATACTTTATTTTGAGACCGGGTCTCACGAAGTTGCAGAGGGCCTCACTAAGTAGAGAGAGAGAGAGAGACAGGGAGGGAGAGAGGAAGAGAGAGTGAGAGAGAGAGAGAGAGACAGGGAGAGAGAGCGAGCGTGCGGCCAGCCTCAGCTCGCGCGTGCGGATCCACGGCGAACCCGGATCCACCGGACTCCGCCTCCCAAAGTACTGGGATTACAAGCGTGCGCCACCACGCCCAGCAGATTTTTAAAAATATCTATACATAGCCGCGCATGGTGGCGCACACTTGTAATCCCAGTACTTGGGAGGCTGAGACCGGAGGATCCAGGTTCACAGCCAGCCTCAGCTACTTAGTGAGGCCCTCCACAACTTAGTGAGACCCTGTTTCAAAATAAAGAATACAAAATAGGGCTGGGGGTGTAGCCCGGAGATAGAATGCCCCTGGGTTTAATCCCTGGTACCACCAAAAAAAAAAAAAAAAAATATATATATATATATATATATATATGCACATATATATATGCACACATATATATACATATATTTTTAAATATTTTATTTATAAAATATTTTATATTCATATTTATATATACATATATGTACATATATATATGTACACAGAAAAGCTTGTATACAAATGTTCAGAGCAACATTATTGATAACAGCCAAGAAGTAGAACCACATCAAATGTTCATCAATTAATAAATGGATAAATAAAATGTACTATATGCATAAAATGAAATTATTTGGCAATTAATAGGAACGAAGTCCTATAATACACTACAATATTAATAAACTTTGAAAACATTATGCTAAGTGAAAGAAGTCAATCACAAAAGGCCAAACATTGCATAATCGTATTTATATGAAACAACCATATTAGGCAAATCTATAGAGATAGAAACTAGGTTAGTAGTTGCGTAGGGCTAGAGGTGGGGCTAAGACGAACAGGGGAGTGACTGCTACTGGGAAGAGGACTTTTTGGAGGTAATGAAAATGTTCTCAAATTGACTGTGGTGATGTTTGCACACCCTGTGAATATACTAAAAACATTAAATTGTATACTTTAAATAGGTCCACTGTATGGCATATGAATTATAGCCAATTTTTATTATTTGCATATTCCATATTTGCAAATTTGCCTATTCATTAAAATTTATGTGCAATCCCAATACTCACAATGTTTGTGCAGTCCATTGCAGACATGCAGAGCCATGAAGAATTTGAGTAACTCAACATGCAGACTGCCAGCTGAGATTCAACAAGGTGATGTCTTTTTGTTTCAGCTCTCATACTGTAAACAAGTGCCCTTTGCAATCTATTTAGTACTAAGTTTTTTGCATTTTTGTACTTGTTGTTGATGATTTCACTGTTTAAGATGGCCCCTAGGCATAGTGCTGACATACTATTATTCCTAAGCCAAAAAAAGGCTGTGATATGAGTCCAATCCACAGAACCAAAATAAAATTTAAAAAAAAAGGCTGTGATGTGATGTGCCTTACAAAGAAAATATGTGTATTTGGTAAGCTTCATTCAGGCATGAGTTATAGTACTGCTGGCCGAGTTCAATGTAATGGATCAACCACATATACTAGATAAGGTGTCCTTCAACAGAAATATCCACAAAACAAAGTTAGGTGTTAATTGGTTGACAAAAAGGTTGGGGGCAAAAAAAAAAAACAGAATGTGCCTATAAAAACCCTAAGGATTCTACAAAAGAATTGTGAGAGTAAGTAATTCAGCAAAATCAACACAAAAATCATTTATGTTGGAGCTGGGGATGTAGCTCTGTGGTAGAGCACTTGCCTAGCATGAATGAGGCTCTGGGTTTGATTCCCAACACTATAACAATGAATGACCCAAAAATAAATTTGAGAAAATAATGCTATTTATAATAGCATCAAAAAGAATAAAATACTTAGGAATAAACTTAATGAATGAGGCAAAAGACTTTTACACTGAAAACTACAAAACACTGTTTAAAGAAATTAGATACCGTTAACTGAAAAGACATCCTATTTTGACGGGTCAGAAAATTTATATTGTTGTTAAGATGTTGGCTGGGCATGGTGGCACACACCTGTAATCCCAATACTTGGGAGGCTGAGAAGGAGGATCACAGGTTCAAGGCTAGCCTCAACAACTTGGTGAGGGCAGAGGGTGTAGCTCAGAGCTAGAATGCCCCTGGCTCAATCCTCAGTAGCACACACACACAAAGATGTCAATACTACTATAGGAGAGGAAAGAGGTAATACCTTTCCTCACCTGGCCTAAGGATCTTGGCCAACATCTTTATAACAAAAGGCAGGAGAAAAGCGTAACAAATTTATCAAAGTTTTGTGTGCACAGCGCCTTAAGAATGAAGACCCAGGGTGAAGTATCGTGTGTGTGTATATGTGGTGTGTGTGTGTGTGTGTGTGTGTGTGTGTGTGTGTGTTTGCTGGGGATTGAATCCAGGGGGGTCCACCTCTGAGCTACACCCCCAGCCTTATTTTTTATTTTGAAACTGTCTCACTAAGTTGCTGAGGCTGTCCTCAAACCTGTGATCTTCCTGTCTCAGCCTCCCAAGTATTAAGATTACAGGCGTGCACCACCACGCCCAGCTTATGAACGATCCATTTTTATGCTTAGGTTTGATGACGTAGTATGGTCAGACATGTAGAAATGATTAGTTTACAAAGAATATGATTTAATATTAACAGACTGAGTAGGGAAACCCAGAAAGGCCTGTCTGTTCAGATTCTTCTTGGTTAATTGTTCAGCATTTTTTCCTTCTGGGTATGAGGCAGAATCCTTTCTGAAATGAGGTGTTGTTTACTATAAGAAAAGGTAGATAAGAGAATTTCTTTATCACCAGCCCCAAGACAGAAAGGCAGGGAAAGAGTAGAGTAATATTTTTAAGCTTTCTGACTTGCTTTGAGGGAAAGGCAGTTTTGGTTTCTGTGATCTGCCTTGGGGAAGAGAAATTCTAGTTTCTATGATTTGCCTGGGGGAGCAGAAAGGGGAACAGAAGACAGGAGGACAGAAAAGTTAAAGACTTTGTTTTGGAAGACTTGCTTCTGAAGCCTAAAGTGCCATACTTTGGGGTGTACTTTTCTGAGCCCCAACACTCCCCAATGCAAGCTATAGAGTTAATGCAATCCCTATCAAAACCCCAAAGACAATTTTTTTTTTTGTGGTACTGGGGATTGAACCCAGGGGTATTCTACCTCTAAGCTACACCCCCAGCCCTATTTGTTATTCTTTATTTTGAAACAGGGTCTCACTAAGTTGCGGAGCGGAGGGCCTCACTAAGTAGCTGAGGCTGGCCGTGAACCTGGATCCTCCTGTCTCAGCCCCCCAAGTACTGGGAATACAAGTGTGCATGTGCCACTATGCCCGGCTCAACATTTTTTTTTGTAAAGAGAAAATCGTTATTCAAATTAATACAGGATTTCAAGGGACTCCAAATAGCCAAATAATCTTTAAAAGAACAAAGTTGCAGATCCCAAGTGTTTTGAAAACACTTCCTGTTTTTGAAACTTATTACAAAGCTAAAGTAAACAAAACAGCATGGTACTGGCATAAAGACATAGAAACCAATGGAAAAGAATTGAAAGCCTATAAATAAACCTTCACATATGTGGTGAAATGCTTTCAACAAGGGAGCCAAGACAATTCAATGGAGAAAGTCTCTTTAACAATGGTATTGGGAAAAATGGATATTTACATGCAAAAGAATAAAGATGGATACCTGCCATGTACCACATACAAAAATTAACTCAAAATGGGCCAAAGACCTAAACGTAAGAACTAAAACTATAAAACTCTCAGAAGAAAACATAAAAGAAAAGCTTTATGACAATGGATTTGGCAAATACTTGAATATTATATCAAAAGCACAGGTAACAAAAGAAAAAGTAGATAAAGTGGAATATATTAAAATTTAAGGCCGGGCATGGTGGTGCACGCTTGTAATCCCAGTACTTTGGGAGGCTGAGACCGGAGGATCCGGGTTCACGGTCAGCCTCAGCTCTCTCTCTGTCTCTCTCTATATATCTCTCTTTCTCTCTATATCTCTCTTTCTCTCTCTCTCTCTCTCTCTCTCTCTCTCTACTTAGTGAGGCCCTCCACAACTACGTGAGACCCGGTTTCAAAATAAAGTATAAAAAATAGGGCCGGGGGTGTAGCGCAGAGGTAGAATGCCCCTGGGTTCAATCCCCGGTATCGCAAAAAAAAAAAATTAAAAAAAAATTTAAAACTCTGTATATTAAAGGATGCTATCAACAAAGTGAAAAGGCAACACAGGAAATGGGAGAAAATATCTGTAAATCATATATCTGATGAGGGGTTAATATCCAGAATATATAAAGAACTCCTATAATTCAGCAACAAAAAACAACTTGATTTAAAAATAAGCAAAGGTAGCAGGACGTGCTGACACATGCCTGTAATCCCAGTACTTGGGAGGCTGAGACAGGAGGATTACAGGTTCGCAGCCAGCCTCAGCTACTTAATGAGTCTCTCAGCAACCTAGCAAGATCCTGTTTCCAAATAAATAAAATCAGGCTGTGGGTGTAGCTCAGAGGTAGAATACCTCTGGGTTCAATCCCAGTACCCCCCACACACAAATAATAATAAGCAAAGGTGCCAGGCACAGCACTGCACGCCTATATTCCCAGCTACTTAGGAGGCTGAGGCAGGAAGATTGCAAGTTCTAGTCCAGCGTGGGTAACTAGCAAAACCATGCCTCAAAATAAAAAATAAGGAGCCTGGAGTGGTGGCGCACACCTGTAATCCCAGTACTTCAGAGGCTGAGACAGGAGGATCGCAGGTTTGAAGCCAGTCTCAGCAATTTAGCGAGGCCCTCAGCAACTTAGCAAGACCCTGTTTCAAAAACAAAATAGGACTGGGGTGTAGCTCAGAGGTAGAACGCTCCTGGGTTCAGCCTCTAGTACTAAAACAAACTAACAAAAAATTAAGTGAAAGGGCTGGGATATAGCTCAATGATAGAACACCCCTAGGTTCAATCTCCAGTACATACATACATACATACATACATACATAAATAAATAAATGCAACACTTGAATATAATTTCTCTAAAGATATACAAATGGGCCGGGCATGGTGGCGCATGCTTGTAATCCCAGTACTTGGGAGGCTGAGACGGAGGATCAGCTACTTAGTGAGGCCCTCCGCAACTTAGTGAGACCATGTTTCTTTTTTTTTTTTTCAGAACTTTATTAAAATTCATGACATGTCTTCTATCCCATGAGCATCCATCCAGTTAGCTGCCTTCTGAAGGGTAAAGCTGTGTCTGCTGCCACAGGTGCCCTTCCAAGTTGTCAGGATTTAACAAGTATACCTGAACTACTAACTCCAACTGTAAACTGATTTAAGTGTTTCAAAATAAAGAACAAAAAATAGGGCTGGGGAAGTAGCTTGGAGGTAGAATGCCCCTGGGTTCAATCCCCAGTACCACACACAAAAAAAGATATACACATGGCTAATAAGCATATGAAAAGATGCTCAACACTAACCATTAGGAACACAAATCTAAATCACAATGAGATTTACTTCTCCTCTACTGGGAGACAGACAGACAGACACACAAACACACACACACACACACACACACACACGCACACACACACGCACACGCGCGCCAACCGCACGCACGCACCGCACGCACGCATGTGCTGTTAAATAAAAAGCCCAGAAAACAACAAGTGTAGAGAAAGATGCAGAGAAATTAAAATGGAGCCCTGTGCAGGGCTAGTGGGAATGTAAAATGGTACAGTCACCTTGGAAAACAGTATGGCAGTTCCTCAAATAATTAAAAATAGAATTCCCATATGATCCAACAATTTCACATCTGGGTATATACCCCCCAAAATTTAAAGCAAAGACTTGAAGCCAGGCGTGGTGACACATGCTTATAATCCCAGTACTTGGGAGGCTGAGACAGGAGGATCGTAGGTTCATGGCCAGCCTCAGCTACTTAGTGAGGCCCTCTGCAACTTAGCGAGACCCTGTTTCAAAATAAAGAATAAAAAATAGGGCTGGAGGGTGTAACTCAGAGGTAGAATGCCCCTGGGTTCAATCCCCAGTTCCACAAAAATAAATAAATAAATAAGGAAGGAAGGAAGGAAGGAAGGAAGGAAGGAAGGAAGGAAGGAGAGACTTGAATAGATATTTGAATACCTGAAGCCAATAAATGCTTGCTCCTAGCACTAGCAAGCTAATTTTTTCTTTTTTCTGTTTTGCCTTATTCCCCTTCTGCCTCACTTCCCAAATAATTAACCAATCAAGCCAGCCTTGCCTGAAAAGAAAAGGGAAAACATCCAAGAACAATGCGAGTCACACCCCGTCCTAATCAGTAAGCTTTCTTTAGACTTACAGGAACCAGGAACAGCAGCAATGCCTGGTGACCTGTGGACAACATCGATACCATGTCAAGTGAACTGATTACTCCAAGAATTAGGACATTCTGATGCCCACCTGGCTATGGCTAAAATTAGGCTTCACAGAAATCCCATAGAAGCTTTTGAGCCCTGGCAAGATGGAATCTGGGTGAAAGCCCTCCATCTTCCACCTGCAAGCTTGTTAGCAGTGAAGCTCTTTCTTCTCCCGTCACTGTTTCTCAAGTTACTGGCTTTACTGCTTGGCAGAAGCAGACATTTCACAGACACCCAAGTTCATTATAGCGCCATGTGTAATAGCTGAGGGGTGGAAAACAAAACGCAGTATGTACATATACATACATACATACACGTGTGTGTGCGTGTGTGTGTGTAAAAGGGAATAGTATTCAGCCTTAAAAGGAGAAGCTGGGGGAAGGGGAGATGGGAGGTTATTGTTTAACAGGTAGAGTTTCAGTTTTGCAAGATGGAAAAAGTTCTGGAGAGAGATAGTGGGAATGGTTGCACAACAATGTGAATGTACTTAATGCCACTAAACTGTACACTTGAAAATGATAAACTTTGTTATGTATATATATATTTTTTTTTGTGTGTGGTACTGGGGATTGAACCCAGGGGCGTTCTACCTCCGAGCTCCACCCCCGGCCCTATTTTTTATCCTTTATTTTGAAACCGGGTCTCATGAAGTTGCGGAGGGCCTCACTAAGTAGCTGAGGCTGGCAGCGAACCCGGATCCTCCAGTCTCTGCCTCCCAAGTACTGGGATTACAAGCGTGCGCCACCACACCCGGCTGTTATGTATATTTTACCACAATTTTTTAAAATGTACCTGAATTCACATGTATATAAAATCTTATTAAGAGGACTAGAAGGATGCATATGACTCTTGGCAGTAATTAACTCCAAAGAGAGAATTAGAAGAATTAGAATTAGAAGGTAGAATGTTGAAGAGGGACTGTCACATTATTTTCTGTATACTTCGAAAATGTTGGAATACGCTACAAGAATTTATTCATGTATACATTTACATTTTTAAAACTGTATAAGCAGAATATTATTCTTATCTCCCAACACTTGATTTTTAAGGTTCTACAGTAAAGTTCTTATCAAACATTGTAATAAACACAGGATCATTTCTTCACCATTTCATTTCTTTTGTTCCCCAAATTCATTTTTTTTCTTTTCCCAATTTATTCTTTTTTTTTTTGCGGTACTGGGGATTGAACCCAGGGGCATTCTACCTCCGAGCTACACCCCCAGCCCTATTTTTTATTCTTTATTTTGAAACAGGGTCTCACTAAGTTGCAGAGAGCCTCACTAAGTAGCTGAGGCTGGCTGCGAACCTGCGATCCTCCTGTCTCAGCCTCCCAAGTACTGGGATTACAAGCGTGCGCCACCACACCTGGCTCCCAATTTATTCTTAAAGAATGTTTTTTCCCTTTTAAACTCTTGAAGGTGAAACAATATCCCATTAATGCAGTGCTTTTAATCTAGGGGAGAGACTGCCCCGAGGTCCGTTTGGCAATATTTAGAGGCATTTTTGTTGATTACACCCAGTGGGGAGATCCTGCTAATCTGGCTTCCAGTAGATACAATAGAAGCCAGGAGTGGAATAAAATGAAAATATCTCCAAGAGGTTGTTAGCATACCAGAATATTTGCATGCCTATATTAAACATAAAATATCAATTTATTATATCACAGTTTAATACATTAAATTACAAAAGCAAGCTGCAGAGCAATCAAAATAATACAGTGACATCATGTAAAAAGAAACACATACACCTTTATATCATCCAATTAAAACCATATTTGTGTGTGAGTATGCATATGTATGTGCATGCAAAGAAATTGGTCAAGACAGATGAGCTTCAAATTGTTGAGAGTTGGTATTTCTGGAGTGGGGGAAAGGCTAAGGAAATGGAATAGGGAAAGATAACTTTGATCTTTTTACTATCTTCTGTATTTTAAAAATTTTATTTAGAATGCATTCTCGCCAGGCGTGGGGGCACACGCCTGTAATCCCAGTAATTGGGAGGCTGAGACAGGAGGATCATAGGTTTGAGGACAGCCTTGGCAAGTAGTGAGACTCTCTTCAGTCTAGCAAGACTCATTTCAAAATAAAAATAAAAGATAGGGCTGGAAGTGTAGCTCAGAGGTAGAATGCCCCGTGTTCAATACCCAGTAACAAAAAATTAAAATAAATAAATACAATACATTCTCATTCATTGACCAGTTTCTATTTATTTATTTTTGGCAGAACCAGGGATTGAACCCAGGGGCATTCTACCTCTGAGCTACACCCCCAGCCCTATTTTTTATTCTTTATTTTGAAACAGGGTCTCACTCTAAGTTGTGGAGGCCTCACTAAGTAGCTGAGGCTGGCCACGAACCTGGATCCTCCTGTCTCAGCCTCCCAAGTACTGGGATTATAAGCGTGCACCACCATGCCCAGCATTGACCACTAAAAATTAAACTATTTTCTAAAACTAAAAGGCTCTCTGGCTGTATGGTTGAAGATACACGGAATGAAGCAGGAAGCCTGCAGACAGGAAACTAGTTAGAAGACCACTTTAATAGACCAGATGAAAAATGATAGAGGCCTGAGTTAATATTGTGGCAGAGAACAGAAAGAAAGGGTATGGTTGAACATGTGAAACTGCCAAAACCTGGTCCTATCATTAACATAAAGACTAAGGCAGAGAGGGGGTATGAAGGTAATTCCTAGGATTCTGGCTGGTGTGATCACGTGGCTAAGAAACTGCTTTAGAGTAAGTGATGTGTTCAGTTTTGAACATCTTCAGTTTGAGGTGTCTGCAGAATATCAGAGTTGAGATGATCGACAGGTAGTTGGAAGGCTGGAGCTCAGGAGAAAGATTTGTCCAAAAGATAGATTTCAAAATCATCACAATGTGAAATAGCTGAAGACACAGAAGTAAAATATCACTGAGAGAGAGACTGTTAAGGGATGGGAAAAATCCCAAGCAGGGCCTAAGGAAACGAACAGGAAAGAAACAGGAAGCAGAGAAGGCAAAGAGTGGCTGGAATTTTAGGAGGAAATCTGGAGACTGTTCTTACAAGAAGGCAAGGAGTAAACACTTCAAGAAGAAACAAGCAGTCAACAGTTTTCAAATGCTGCAGGACAGTCAATAACATAAAAAATAAAACGTTTATTTTCTTTATGAGGAGGATCCAAATGACCTTGTAAAACGCAGTTCAAGAGTACTGTTGGGGACAGATGTCTGATTACAGTAAACTGAGAAATCAATGGATGGTAAAAATGGCATAGTAAACATGCAGCATTCTTTCAAGAAATCAGTGGTGATCACATAAAATTTTATGCACAGCATAATCACACTTAATGTCAAAAACAGAAGAGTCGTGATCTGGGGAGATAGCTCAGTGGTAGAGCACTTGCCTAGCAGTGCAAGACTTCGAGTTAGATCCCCAGCACCAGTAAGAAAGAAAAAACAAGAGACATGAAGGACTCATATATATATATATTCAAAACCACTGTCTATAAAACTCAAAGGAGGCTGGGCATGGTGGTGCACACCTGTAATCCCAGTACTTGGTAGACTGAGACAGGAAGAGCTCAGGTTCAAGACCAGCCTCACCAACCTAACAAGACCCTGTTTGGGAAAAATAAAAATAAAAAAAGAGCCGGGGGTGTAGCTCAGAAGTAGAATGCCCCTGAGTTCAATCCCCAGTACCATAAATAAATAATAAATAAATAAATAGTAAAGGAGAATTTTTTCTTTTTAATGGTAAAGAGAATTCTTATAAAAGAGCTAAGAAAGGGAAAGAATTTAAAGAAATATTCATGATACAGGATAATTAATGGAGCAAGGATCTAGAAGGGGGAAAAAAAGCAAGAGAATCCACAACTCTTTCTCTGAGATAATAAGAATAGGTAATACTGGGGGGGGGGTAAGTGGTTGGGCACTTAAGAAACGATGGCTTCTATTTTCTTTATGAAGGTCTGAGCTTATGGGGGTGCAGCAAGAAGTTTAATACAGTGTTTAATGTTTAGAATAGTTTGTGGCACTAGAGAGGAAGGTAGCAGGGAATAAGTAAGAAAATTGCTAAGCAGCACTAGGAATCTAGCTGTGATTGGAAACTCTAAGTATGAACTTGATATTAATCTACACTACTGAAGTATATTCTCCAATAAGGCTGGATCATCTGGGAATGCAAAAGGAGAAAGGACTGTTCCAGGGTTGGCAATTTGGAGGGCTCATATGGCACAAGGATAAGAAGAGGAGGTTTAGACCACCAAAACTGCACTCTGAACTGAATGATCAGGAGTAGGTATTCTTCTCCCATGCTTTGTAAATGCCCTATGCATCCTCTATCACTATTATGTTGCTTTATAACGATCTGCTTATGTATCAGTCTATCTTGAGATTGTCTGAAATTTGAACTGTGTCTTCTTTACGGCTGCAATTTTGGTATTTAGTATTTTTTTTTTGCAGTACCGGGGATTGAACCCAGGGGCGTTCTACCTCCGAGCTACACCCCCGGCTCTATTTTTTGTTCTTTATTTTGAAACCGGGTCTCACAAAGTTGCAGAGGGCCTCACTAAGTAGCTGAGGCTGGCCGCGAACCCGGATCCTCCGGTCTCAGCCTCCCAAGTACTGGGATTACAAGCGTGCGCCACCACGCCCAGCTGGTATTTAGTATTTAAATAATGGTCAACACCTAACAGGATGCTCAATAATATTTGATTGATTGGCTAATTCATTCAAAACATATTTACTGAGAGACTACTAAGTATCAGGCATTGTGCCAAATGCTGTTCATATAACAGTAAACGAAATAGGTGTGGTACCCCTCTCATCAAGCTTATGGGCTAAGTGGGAAATCTCTAGACAATTAGAACACATGTAAATAAGTCAACAGAATTACAATTTTTTTTTTCACCGAGAAGGAAACAAACAATGCAAACACAGAGAGAAACAGAAGAAGGAAATCTATTTTTGATATGGTAGTCAGGGCAGTCTCTTCCAGGGAGGTGCCATTTAAGCTAAAACCTGAAGGATGAGAAGGGATCAGCTTTATGAAGGAAAAAGGGAAGATTATCCAGGCATAGGAAAAAAAAGGTACGCAAAAGACCTCAGGTAAAAAAGAGCCTGGCATAGTTCAAGCTATATAAATAAAAGTGTTGAATAAAACATGACAGTATACCCTTAGGCCGACCTTAAAAATCACAAAAGAGCTGCAATCAGTCCTGAAATCTCAGCCCAAATTCTACGTTCTTACCTTTTGCCCCTTTTCATTCTGCTATCTTAAAGGGGCCAAGAGGAAATTCTCTCTATCTCTTTTATGCAACCTATCATTGCTGGTTACCTGAAGCCTAAAATAACACACACACACACACACACACACACACACACACACACACACAAAGAGAGAGAGAGAGAGAGAAGGTGAGAGAGAGTGAGAGACAGCGAGAGAG
>PVJS01019496.1:0-10993 GCA_004027185.1 Glis glis | reverse complement strand
TCAACTCAATACTCCCAAATCTTAGGCAACATAACTGTAACAAGCTCCAGCCCAGACCTGACTAGTTTATTTCTTGGTGAGCCTGGAGATCTAGTCCTGACACTGTGTGGAAGAGGCAGATAACCCCTCCCTCTCAGAAACTGCTCTAGTCTTCCCCTCACACATAAAGACAATGGCTACCAGAAGTAGACCTTCTATAAAAACACATAAATAATACAGTTTTTCCAATAGGCAAAAAGTACCTCTAACAATACCCTAAGTTTCAGTAAAAGCTCTAAAATAATCTTAGGATAGGTTTTTCACACTATGAAATAAAATGGGAATCAGCTTTTTGATCAGTTTTCCCCTTAGCGTCATAGGTACCTATAATGGTGTCTAAATGCCACCATTCATACTCTGTGGTCTGCTCTACCTGTCGTCTGCTGCAAGTTTGTCTCTGGTTCCTGGGTGGAAGATGCTGATGGCCATCCAGAAGCAAAACCTCTCGCCATCTTTCTGCTGTCCCAACAGATGGCTGTTCCCTAAAGTATAAGCTCTAAAAGACACAGCAACACATATCAAATTGTGTGAGTAGTGAAATAATAGTAGTGATAATTCTGTAGGCTTTGGTGATAGCCCTGAAGTAATATAAATAGGTCAGAATGTTTGTATATATTATGGCATAAAAGTAGACATCATACTTCTTGTCAATCTCATGAGTATTAACTCTACCCACAAAGCAATCTAAAATTTTACCTGTAAGCCAGGTGTGGTGGAGCATGCCTATAATCCCAGTACTTGGGAGGCTGAGACAGGAGGATTGTAGATTCCAGGCAAGCCTCAGCAACTTAGCAAGGCCCTCAGCAACTTTGTGAGACCCTGTTTCAAAATAAAAAAATAAAATAGGGCTGGAAGTGTAGCTTGGAGGTAAAATGCTGCTAGATTCATTCCCCAGTACCAAAAAAAAAAATCATCTCTAAAACAAGGATAATATCAGTATCTATTTCCCAGAGTTACTGCGAAAATTATATAAGGTAATGCACACAAATTTCTAAAACCATGTTGGCTTTGATAAGTGCTCATGGATATAAGCTTTTACTTGATAATAATGCTGCTAATATTAATAAGAGATGCCAGCACCCCCATCGTCTTTGTTAGTAACACAGCTCTGACAGGCCCAACCCCACTCTAATTTCCGTTCTGCAGTTCACTCTTTACAGTGCCATGCTCTACCTGCTCTCTGGCAGAGGCGAGATCCTGGACTTCATGTAAATCACGTCCATGGCACTCTGGAAAGAACTTCTTTCTCCATCTCTCATCAGACATATCATGCGCTGCCTGGCCATAGTTCCTGTGCTGAAAGATAACATAAACATTGACACAAATTGTCCAAGCAGGAGCACCATGCCTGTGGCAATAGTAAAAGCTTCAGTGGGAAGTAGTTTCAATCAATCACGATGGTATGACACACCACAAAACAAGAGGACATTATATCTTTTGCCCATTATTACTGACCTTAACACTAAAGCCTTGAAGGAGTTATTATATTACCCTGTCAATCTTGAGCCCAAACCGAAACACTTCACTCCGCTCCCTCCTCACTACTCTTGGCTCTACTTATTCTCCAGGAGAGGCTAGGTCTTGAACACTGGGGGAAACATACTGATGGCTCTCCAGAACTCACTCCTCACAACCTCCTTTTTCTCCAAAGATGAAGGTTGTTTAATATAATTGTTCTAAAGGAACAACCAAACAAAAACTAATTGTCTAAATAGAAATGATGGGTTAGTTACTATATTATATACTTCAACAACAACCCCAGAGTAATACTAGGCGAGGATAACAGAACACATATTCTGTTATCACACAAGTATTCTGTGTGTGTATTTACCATAAAAATTTCCAAACATATATCAAAGTAGAAAAAATAGTAAAATAAATCCCAAGGTACCCATCACTCAACTTCAACAATTAGCAACATTTTGCTTTTTTTTTTTTTGCGGTACTGGGGATTGAACCCAGGGGCATTCTACCTCTGAGCTACACCCCCAGCCCTATTTTTTATTCTTTATTTTGAAACAGGTTCTCACTAAGTTGCGGAGGGCCTCACTAAGTAGTTGAGGCTGGCCACGAACTCCGGATCCTTCGGTCTCAGCCTCCCAAATACTGGGATTACAAGCGTGCGCCACCACGCCCAGCTCCTGCTTTTTTCTTTTAAATCTATCTCTTCAATTTTTTCCAAGGGCAAATCACATTTTAAAATAACTAAGGACATTTTGCTCTTAGCCTAACTCTGGAGACCTTACGTCTATGTATTCCACACACAAGCTAGCTTGATAAACTTCAGCCCAATCTTAATTTTTGGCCTTCTCTTTTAGAAAGCACATAGCTTCTTCTGTCTGATGCTCCACCTGTTCTCTAGCATAGGCGTGGTCCTGGATCTTAGGTGGACCATACTGATGATACTCCAAAGGCATTTCCTCTCTTACTCTCTCTTCTCTCATGAAACATGAGGGTTGCTTGAGAAAAATGTTCTAAAGGAACAACAAAAAGAGAAAAAAAGATTATCTAAGCAGGATAATATGCTAATCATAATCGTGCAGGCTTCATTGAGAACTCCAGAGAAATGACACCAGGTGAGACTGGTGTCATTTTGCTAAGAGTGAGGATATTATACATTTTGCTAAGAGTGAGGGTATTATACTTTAATCCAACTCTGTAGATTTTAATTCTTAATCCCAAACCATAGTCAAAACAATCTGACAAGCTCACCAAATCTCATAGTTTAGCATTTGCTATTTCTTCCAACATTGTTCATGTGGGGCAGTATGTTTGTGGTAATACTGTAGGATTCAGGAAGAGTTGGAGAATAATCCTGATAAATTAAAATAGTCTAACTGATGTACTAGCCTTCTAAATGAAAGAACTGAGTTGATTTATATAGTTCACCCAAACAGGGTCTTTTGGTGCAAAGTAAAACAGAAAAAAGAAAAAGAAAAAAAAGGAGACCAATAGAAACTGAATTGTTTAGGATTTAACACTCTATGTCCATCCTTCTTGAAGCAGGGGTACTCTTCTAATAAGACTTCATGTCACTAATTCAGGAAAGAATCAAATACATTGTATTCTGAGGTTAGCTACAAAGTCCCTGATCCTATACCTCAAATTAACAGTTGTTCGGAATTTGTAAAACCCTGCTACTTTATTTCCCATTTCTTTACCTCTTTTTTTTTCTGTTCCACCTGCTCTCTGATGAAGTCCTGGAATTGGGATTTGGGAAGCAGATACTGAGAACCCACCAGAGGAAAGTCTTCTCTCCCTTTCTCATCTGTCACATCAGAGAATGGCTCCTTAAAACATACTTTCTAAAAGAGAAAAAACAAACTATAAGTTATCCAGTAAGAACAATATGACAGCATTAGGGGTTTTTATTGTTTTTTGTTTGTTTGTTTGTTTGCTGGTTGGTTGGTGGGTGGGTGGGTGGGTGGGTAGGTTGGTTGGTTGGTCGGTTGGTGGGTTGGTTGGTAGGTACAGGAGAGGCGATGGAACTCGGGCATTCTACCTGTGAGCCATGTCCTCAGCCCTATTTTTTATTTTGAAACAGGGTCTCACTAAGTTGCTGAGGGCCTAAGTTGCTGAGGCTGGCCTTGAACCTGTGATCCTCCCAAAAACTGCGATTACAGGCATGTGCCATCACACCCAGCTGGCAATTTTTGTTTTTAAGGGTAAGGTAAAATATTATGGAATAAAACACAAAACCATGCTTTTTGTCAGTTCTAATGTTTAGCTGATAACCATCTTTGCAAGCTCCAAATTAAACCCTAAACAATTCAGTTCCTGCTGGTCTCTGTCCTTTTTCTGTTCTACCTTGCTGCTGATGGAGGCCTGGTAATGCCTGCATAGAAGATCCCGATGGACATCCAGAGGAAGCTCCTCTCCCTCGCCTACCTATCAAAATGGATGCTGACTGCTTCAAATTTGCTTTCTAAAAAAGAATGAACACAAAATACCAATGACAGGTTAACTTAGACTTGACACTTCAGTGAGAATTCTGGAGTTAACTGAAGTCAGGGTGTAATTGGCATCTTATGGAATAAAACAAAAAACTACTCTATTCCACAAAAGCCCAACCACAGCCCTAAGTAATTTACTTCCTGTTGATCCCCTTCTTCCTTTTGCTCTAACTGATCTCTGATGGAGGTCTGGTCTTGGAATCTGTGTAAAAGGCATGGTTCAGTATTTGTGGGCCACTCCTTTTTCCATCTTTCAGTTGTCAAAGCAGATGATGGCTGCCAGAAATATTTTTCCTAATAAAGGAGATTAAAAAAAAGTAAACTGTCCTGAATAGACAATTACTGCTGATAATACTGTAACACTCAGTATGAATGATGAAATTTTAAGAAACCAAGCAGAAAATTGTATTTTCCAGCTATGGATTTCCAAATATAATCCTTGCAAATCCCACTCTGAACCCTAAGTAGCTTATTTCTTCTTACTACATCTCCTTTCCACTCTATTTTACCTGATCTTTGGGTTGAAAATGCAACTCCTGACATTTGTGTATAGCATTATGGTCTTTGCGAAGAACACACTGGTCTTTGGGTAGAAGATCCTGGTCTTGACTTTTGGGTAGAATATTCTGATCTTTGGGAAGAACACACTGGTCTTTGGGTAGAAAATCCTGATCTTCAGGTAGAAAATTCTGGTCCTGACATTTGAGTAGAATCTGCTGTTCTTTGGGAAGAACACAGTGGCCTTCAGGTAGAGAATCCTGGTCCTGAGGTTTGGATAGAACATCCTGGTCCTTCAGTAGCAAGGTTTGGTTTGGGGGTAGAAAATCCTGGGCTTCCAACTCAATATTCCCATCTTCAAGCTCAAAACTCTGGGCTTTTAACATAATACCCTGAGTTTCTGTCTTAACAGCCTGAACTTCCGGCTCAACCGCCTGAACCTCCACATCAATAGCCTGGGTATCTGGCTCAGCACTCTGGACTTCAGGCTCAGCACTCTGGACTTCTATCAAATCAGCCTGGGTTTCTGGCAGATCATACTGGGCTTCTGGAAGACAATCCTGGGCTTTTGGCGGAATATCCTGAAGGCCCTGAAAACTTGACTGTTTTGGTTCTTCCTCTTCCATCACAACAAATAATGGATTTTTGAATTTTACTTTCTAAAAGTAAACATAAACACCAAACATAGAATGTTATGCAATATCAACACTCAAGGTTTTCAATGGGATTCCAAAAATAATCTTAAATAATAACGGTATTCAACAAATTTCTAGAATACAATGTAAAATCAAAGTCGTTGCCCAACTTACAAAGAACCTAACTCTATAATCCCAAACCAGTACAACATTGAAAATCCCTAGTCCAAATCACAATTACTTTACTCTTTTTTTTTTTTTTTGGTACTGGGGATTGAATCTATGGGCTTTCTACCACCAAGCTATACCTCCACCCCCCTTTTTTTCTTTTGTCATACTAGGGATTTAACCCGGGGCATTCTACTTTGAGCTACACCCCCAGCCCTGTTTTATTTCTTATTTTTGAAACAGGGGTGTCATTAAGTTGCGGAGGACCTCATTAAGTTGCTGACGCTGATCTTGAGCCTGTGATCCTTCTGTCTCAGCCTCCCAAGTACTGCATCCTTTTTATTTTTTATTTTGAAACAGGATCTCGCTAAGTTCCTGAGGCTGGCCTGGAACCTGCCATCCTCCTGTCTGAGCCTCCCATGTACTGGGATTACAGGCATTTGCCACCATGCCCAGCTTACTTTACTTACTCTTATTGGTTTACCTGAACTCTGCTAAAAGGTTTATCTTTATCCTCAGAAAAGATATCGTGGGTGGTTCCCTCAAACAAGTCTATTCTCCCTTTGTCTTCTCTTATAATAGATGAAGCATCCTCATAGTCATCTTCCTAAAGAAAAAGTAAACAAAAAGATTTTTTTAAAAAAACACACTAAATGTAGCTATTACAGTAGAAACAATGTAATTGCAATAAAATTCTAGGCTTTAGGATGCTGCTAATATAGTTTTAGCAGGACAGCATATTCAAACAGTATTAAATTTTTTTCCCTTGTACTGGAGTTTGAATCCAAGGCTTTCTACTTCCAAGCTACACCCCCAGACCTGTTTTATTTTTTATTTGGAAACAGGGTCTCACTAAGTTGCTGAGAGCTTTCCTAAACTGCTGAGGCTGGCCTTGAGCCTGCAATCCTCCTGTCTCTACCTACCAAGTACTGGGATTATTAGGTCTACACCACCAAGCCCAGCAATACTAAATGTTTATGGTACAAGACTGAACACTAAAAACTATAAAACATTGTTAAAAGAAAATAAATACCTAAATACATGAAAAGACATTCCATGTTCATGGATCAGGAGACAATACTGTTAAGATGTCAGGACATGGTGATACACACCTGGGATGCCAGGACTTGGGAGGCTAAGGAGTGAACCCAGGAATTTGAGACAAGCCTGAGCAACATAGAGTGACCCCATCTTTAAAAAACAAAGATAGCCATATTTCCCAAATTAATCTATAAAGTCAAGAATCTTCATCAAAATGCCAATTGCCTTATTATTTTATTTTTTTGCAGAAACTAAAAAGCAAATCATAAAATTCATATGGAAATGCAGGGGACCCATAATAGTAAAACATTCTTGGAAAAGAACAAAGTTGGAGGTCTCATTCTTCCCAATAACTTAGACTATACCAAAATTAAAAATTTTGTGCTGCAAATGATACCATTAATAAAGTGAAATGACAACCCACAGAATGGGAGAAATAGGCCTAAGTCTTCTCTCTAATAAGGGACTTATATCCAGAATACAGAAAAAGCATTTAAAACTTGATTATAAGAAGACAAATAACCAGCCAGGCATGGTGGCGCACACCTGTAATCTCAGTACTTCAGAGGCTGAGACAGGAGGATCACAGGTTCAAGAATGGCCAGAGCAAGTAGTGAGACTCTTAGTAACCTAGTGAGACCCTGTTTTAAAAAATAAAAAATGGGCTGGGGGTGTAGCTCAGAGATAGAATGTCCCTGGGTTCAATCCCCAATACCACACACCCCCCCAAAAAAAAAAAGGACAGATAACCCAACTTAAAAATAGGGAAAGCACTTGAATAGACATTTTCTCCACAAAAGGAACAAATGTTTGTACCTACACACCCCTACCTGATTGTCCATAAAGTTCTGGTTATCCGTTGTAGTTAAGAGACCTTGATGTATCTTAAGGGGGAACTCTCCTTTTGTTTCTAAATTTATCTTGATGCATGCTGGTTTTCTAGAAAGCGCTTCCTGAGGGTGGAGAATCCAAATATAAATGGTCTAGGGAAAACAATATCCTCATGATATGAATTCCAGGTCTTTTGCAAATACTCAATTAGTATTTCAAAAATACTCAATTTACTAAATGAGTATTTGCAAAAGATGTGGAATAATCTTAGTAGATCTGGAATGATCTTACAGTAGTTTTATATAGAATAAAGGAAAAATAGTGAGTTCTACTTAAGATGTACAAACAAATTACATGTCAACATATGGAATGGAAGAGATTGGTAGGAGAATATATAAACTTTATATATGACAACTGGTCACCATTCTAGCCACTAACAATGTAAGAAGACTCATGACATCAGTTTGGCAACCTGACAGAGGGCAAGCAAGTATATGTTCTACTTGTATCTATGAACCTGGAACAACAATAACAATCAGACGGATTCTAATATCACTAAAGTCTGACAAGAAAATGAAAGCAAAGCTCAACAGGGTTAGAGATTATTCTGACTGGCAGATTCCCACTTTACACAACTGTGAGGGTAGAAAACTGTTCAGCTTTGAGGGGAAGACCAGATATAAGTGATTAGAAACATTTCATTAATGTTTTAGATCATTCCAAATTATACGGAGTAGATCTGTTTGTATTATTTTACAAAAAAAAAACCCCACATATACATTCTTTGGAAGCAAGCAGCCAACTTGAATTCATTATAATCATCATAACAATAATGAATTACACTTAAGTGACACCTCTGATATATAAAATTGGTTTATACAAGGATTTTATTTCAAAATTAATCCTTCCTTCTAATGGATAATTGTATCATTCAGACCCATGAATAGTACTCTTTCTAGAAAAACACCAACTGAAAGGTCTGAGCATGCTCCAGACAATATAAAATAACAGTCTATAGGATCTGATAACCCTTTTTCCCTGGTTTATTAGAAAGTATCCAGTCACCTTTTCTAACAGTACCCTGCAGTCAATCTAATAGTCTTGCCAAATCCATAGTAGGTATGAAAACTGTCAAGAAACCAAGCCTCTGAAAATAACTGAGGTACAAAAGAAAGTGCATTTCAAGAGTTACAACAAGACAACGCTAGAAAAAGGCAACCATCTTACTATATCTAGGATGGGTTGCCATATGTGGACATGTATCCACAACTATTTGTTTTTTAAATTTAATTTATATATTTTAAAATTATTACTGATAGAGACATTTATAGCTTCGTATTCAACCAACTGCAAACATATAAAAAGGTGAGTATTTTGATAGTTCTGTTGAGATACTTAAACACAAAAATAAAATACAATCATACACCACATAATGTTTCAGTCAACAATGGGCCATATACATGATGGTGGTCCCATAAGATTGTCAACTAATGATGTTGCAGCCCTCTTAGTTTGTGTAAATACAAGCTATGATTTTCGCACAATGAGGAAATCAACTAACCATTGATGGGGTATTTCTCTGAATATGCCCCTGTTGTTAAGTAACACATAACAGTATATGATCCATGAAAATGTAAAAGAATATACCAATTAGGAAGTGAAAGTAGGAAATAACCAAATAAGAGACAGCCAGATGTGGTGGAGCATGCTTATAATCCCAGTAATTGGGAGGCTGAGAAAGGAGGATCGCAGGTTTGTGGTCAGCCTCAGAAACTTAGTGAGAACCTCAGCAACTAAGTGAGACCATATTTCAAAATAAAAGAATAAAATAGGTCTGGGGGTGTAGCTCAGAGGTGGAATGCCCCTGGGTTCAATCCCCAGTACCAAAAAAAAAAAAAAAAAAAGAGAGCTGATGATGGCAAAAATAAGTAACCAAAATAAAAAAGGACTAGTGGTCTATTTAGCCAGATGCTGACTATCAAAATTTGAAATTAAGCCAGGTGTGGTGGCGCACACTTGTAATCCTAGTACTTTGGGAGGCGGAGACTGGAGGATCTGGGTTCGCGGCTAGCCTCAGCTCTTTCTCTCTCTCTCTCTCTACCTAGTGAGGCCCTCCACAACTTCGTGAGACCCGGTTTCAAAATAAAGTATAAAAAATAGGGCTGGGGGTGTAGCGCAGAGGCAGAATGCCCCTGGGTTCAATCCCCGGTACTGCAAAAAAAAAAAAAAAATTGAAATTAATGCCAAAATTAAGTAACACATGAATTGAGCATCCAAATTTGTAAACTCTGAAATAAGTCAGCACCAAAACAACGCCATTTTACAAGTATAGGCTTAAATATCCTTTTAAGTCTAGCTCCACATTTAGATTCCAATTATTCATTTCAACCTTATGTCTGAAATCAAAAGAATTCCTTTCTTTAATGAAATAGTCTTATTTTCCAGATTAGGAAGTAAGGTATATACATTATGAAAAATATTTTAAATAAGGAAAACCAAGAGAAGAAACTAAAACTCACCTGTATAACACTACCCAGAAATAATCAGTATTGGCTTCCCATGCCACTTCTATCCAAGCTTTTGTCTATGCAATAGCATTCTCTGCCCATCTCTTTGCTTTCCAGCACTTGTCACTTAAAATCTCATGCCATATTTATTTGCGTGTTTATTATATACTTCCCTACTAGTACTGAAGCTCTGAGGAAGCTTTGTCTTTACTTTCATCACTACAGGTCCTGTTTCTAGAAATAGGTCTGCCAACTAGAAACATAACATAAATACTTATTGAATGAATACATACATACTGTGTGTGTGTGGTGGGGGTGCGGCTACTGAGGATTAAACCCAGAGGCATTTGACCTCTGAACTACACTTGCAGCCCTTTTTATTTTTTGTTTTTAAAACAGGGTCTCAATAAGTTGCTGAGAGTCTCACCACATTGTTGAGGCTGGCCTCAAACCTGTGATTCTCCTGTCTCAGCCTCACAACCCCTAGGATTACAGGCATGTGCCATGACACCTGGCTACATACATACATTTTTAAATTGAAATTATATTGTATAATAATTTTATATCCTACTTTTTTCACTTAACTTTACATCATACTTTCCATTGTCTTCAGATATTCTTTGAAAACATGGTACTTTTTAGAATGGCTATATCTGGCTATATCATAATTTACTCAAGCATTCCCTATTATGAGATATTTCAGGTTATTTACAGTTCTAAATTATTATGAGAGGTAAATAAATCTTTATCTGCACTTTATACCTGTATTTTGGGGGGGGGGTACTAAGGATTGAACCCAGGGGCACTCTACCACTAAGCTACACCCCTAACCCTATTCTATTTATTTGTTTATGTATGTATGTATGTATGCATGTATTTATATTTTGCAGTGCTGGGGATGGAATCCAGGAGTATTCTACCTCCGAGCTACACCCCCAGGGTCTCACTAAGTAGCTGAGGCTGGCCGCGAACCCGGATCTCGTCTCAGCCTCCCGAGTACTGGGATTACAAGTGTGTGCCACCACTCCCAGCTCTATTTTTTATTTTAAAACAGGGTCTTGCTAAATTGCTGAGGCTGGCCTCAAACCTGAGATCCTCCTGTCTCAGCCTCCCAAGTACTGGGATTACAGGTATGAGCCACCATACCCAGCTTACCTGAATTTTTAAAAACAGTCCATTGGTTTTTTTTTTTTTTTTGCAGTACCAGGGGATTGAACCCAGGGGCGTTCTACCTCCGCGCTATACCCCCGGCCCTATTTTTTTTTTATACTTTATTTTGAAACTGGGTCTCACGAAGTTGCGGAGGGCCTCACTAAGTAGA
>PVJS01019495.1:0-33654 GCA_004027185.1 Glis glis | reverse complement strand
TTTTTTGCGGTACCGGGGGTTGAACGCGGGGGCGTTCTACCTCCACGCTACGCCCCCGGCCCTATTTTTTATACTTTATTTGAAACTGGGTCTCACGAAGTTGCGGGGGGCCTCACTAAGTAGAAAGAGAGAGAGACAGGGAGAGAGAGAGAGAGAGAGGGCTGAGGCTGGCTGCGAACCCGGATCCTCTGGTCTCCGCCTCCCAAAGTACTGGGATTACAAGCGTGCGCCACCACGCCCGGCCTCTTCTGCCTTTTTTTAAAAAGTCTGATGGAATGAGGCTTTTATTTTCCTTTGAAGTAGATATGGTTCATTACTGATACCTTAAAGTTACTCTGTGAGTATTAAGGTAAAAGCTAATATTCTGCAAACTTTCTTTCCTTAAATAAAGATTATCTTTTCAAGAGAACACATAATCTAAACATTCCTTGAAAATTGTCCATAATCAAGAAAATCTAGAATTATTCAGTGCTGTAATGTCAACTCTGTAGGCAGCAAAACGTGTGAAACCAATATTCTTTTTGGAATTTAGTGATTCTTGACCCATTATTGTTCTAGAGTTGCATGACCCAGTGTTGTAGTTTTTGTTGTTCTTGGTAAGTTTGCAATACTGACACATGTTTCTCTCCATCTTTAGGGTTGAGTCATTAGCACAATACCAAGATCACAATCAGAACCAACTCAGATGTTTTCTTTGAAAATACAGGGCCTATCAGACTTGGTTCCATAGCTTGCCAAAAAAATGTGTTCAGCCTATGACGCAGTAGGAAGTCAAACTTGACTTTAAGGCAATCCCTTTATAAGAGTCTTTTTTTTTTTTTTCCTGTGGTACTGAGGATTGATTCTATGGGCATTCTACATTTGAGCTACACCCTCCGCCTTTTTACTTTTTGTTTTGAAATATGGTCTTGCTAAGTTGCTCAGTCTTGCTAAATGGCTGAGGCTGTCCTCCAACCTGTGATCCTCCTGTCTCAGTCTCCCAAGTTCTGGAATTACAGGTATATGCCACCATGCCCAGTGTAGAGTGTTTTTAAATTATATTATATCTACATATAGAAGGGAAAGAGGAGAACCAAGGCAATTACTTTAATATTTCGAGCTCTAAGATTGTTTGGGCTGATATATTAAGATAATCAAATCCAAGGTGATGTTTAAAAGCTTCATTTATATAGTTCTCTTTCTTATCTCTGCAATTTACTGTGTATATCGTGACACAACTTGGTATCAGGAAATAGGATGGAAAGTACGGTTCTTATTCTAGGTAAAGTGTGGAAAACCTAGGGGATTCTTATAGCAGGCACACGCATTTTTTAAACTATAAAGGGCAAGTCTTTCAAAAATTGTGATGTTTGGCCAATACTTCATTTCCAGTTTAACACTGCCTGCATGACAGAGCCATTCTGCCTGCAGAATTAGACCTGTATGAACCACCAACATGAACGTGTAGAAATGAACTTGAGCAAGTACATTTTCTATTTTACTTAACATGCATTCACAACCAAAACAGGGCTATTTTTGATGATTACAATCAACTGCCTTCATGTCTGAGTCGAAGCTTCCTAAATCAGAAAGTGCCAGAAATTACACTTTGAACCTCTAAATAGTGTGAGTTGAACAGAAGTGTATTTTTGGATACCAAATGTGCTCTCATATCCTTCCAACTCTGTGAAATCAAACAAGCAGGAATTTCACTATCTGGATGCCCAGGCTTTATCCCTCACAAGTGACCCTGTCTTCCTGTGACCCTGTTCCACTGCACCAGACAGAGCCATAACTGTTTCTCAGTGTTCATTTCCATTGCACTGGCCTCCCATCTTCTCCCTCTCTCCCTCCCCTCCCAGCAGCAAAATGCTTTAACAGAAGGGAGAGAAAACCCGAAGAATCCCCCTTTACTAACCAGAACTAAGATGAATTGTGTCAGAGTTCAGAGCTCCGTTGTTGCTTTGGCATGAAATCACTGCCCTTGGTTTCTGCCAAGGCGGGTGTCAGCTGGTGAATTATAACGCTGGCGGACAGGACTGAGATAAGCAAAAAAATACAATGACAGCTGCTACACACAACTATTCTTTCTGGCCTAGTGAATACAAAAATACATTGTGTAAATAAAGACAGACAGCTTCATTATGCAGTTGTCTGCTACTGTGCCATTGCTAAAGAACAAGTATTGATTTTGGAAAGTAGATGCAGACTCTTCAAGCTAATATGGTCTCACTCTTGGGATGCACAAGGCATTAAAGAAAGTAATAATCGAATCTAACTTTCTAATATTAGAGCTGAACCCATCTGTAAATATAATGTAACATCTTCCTACATTAAATATTTGAAATTTAACTTTTAAAAAGGCCTATCTCACAATCAACTCCACAACTTCTTCTTTTTTCAATGTAAAATTCTAGGGCTTTTGGCTGGGTTGTGATGAATTATAAAGTAAATGGTATATCACTCTCTTTAGGTTGTTATAACAAAACGCCATAGATTAGATGGTTTAAACAACAGAAATTTGTTTTTTCACAGTTCTGCTGGCTGGATGTCCCAGATCAAGATCTGACCAGGTCAGTTTCTGGTGAGGCTGTCTTCCTGGCTTGCAGATGGTTGCCTTGCTGTGTGCTCATATTGTAGAGATGGCTATAGCAAGTTCTCTGGGATCTCATCCATCTATCTATCTATCTATCATCTATCATCTATCTATCTATATAGTAAAAGGGTCTCCTAAAACTCTTGGACTCAAGTGATCCTCCTGCCTCAGCTTCCTAAACAGCTGGAACTACAGGTACACACTACCACACCCAGCTGGGCTGTCTTCTCCTTCTCCTTTTCCTCCTCCTCCTTCTCCCCCTCCTCCTTCTCCTCCTCCTCCTCCTCCTGGGATTGAACCCAGGGCCATTCTACCTCTGATCCACACTCCCAGCCCTACTTTTCTTTTTGAAACAGGGTCTCACTAAGTTACAGAGAGCCTCACTAAGTTGCTGAGTCTGGCTGTGAACCTGAGATCCTCCTGTCTCAGCCTCCTAAGTACTTGGATTACAAGCATGTGCCTGGCTTGGGTTGTCTTCTTATTTGGATACTAATCCTACTAGATCAAAGCTCCACACTTATGACCTCATTTAATTTTAATTATTTCTTTAGATACCTCCTACAACCACAGCCAAACAGTTTTAGAGTTTCAATCTCAAACTTTTTTTAGGGGAGGGGGGAAGCACACAACATTCAGTATAAAACAGTGGCTGGGGCCAACTTGACTTTTGTTGTCAGTAAACTGCTTAATGAACTTAACCACTTATTTTCAGCTTAGTGATTATTAGTGATTATTAGTGATTATTAGTGATTGCTAATATATAACATGGTGTTTTCAGTAAAATATTATTTAGTGACTATCTTTTTTTAACTTAGTAAAACAAGACAGGAATCAAACAGGAGAAGCAAGGAGTGTGTACAGTGTAGCAGTCTTCAATGTATGGCTCAGGGGCTCCTGTGGGGCACCCCGGGCTATTTGGTAAGGTCAAGCGTATTTTAAAAATAACGATAAGTTGCTATTTGTGTTTCATGCTGTGGTAACATCCATTCTGATGGTACAAAGTAATGGAGATAAAATTGTTGGCATCTTAACATTAATTGAAACAGTGACACCAAACCTCTTTAGTAGTCATGATATGGCTACCACATATTCCCAGTTTATACATGTACATACCCCACACACATACACTTACATACATGTGTACAAATATATGCCAGTTTCACTGAAACTGTTGTTTTTGATGAAAAAGTTATAGTACTTTGACTAGATGTATACACTTGATTACACATCTTCTTAATATTTTGTGTGTCACAATGGAACATACTGTGTGCCTAAAGTACTTGCCGCGTTGTCTTGGTCAGTGTTCTCATTGCTGTGACCCAATAAGCCTGACCACACAACTTAGAAGAAGGTAGGTTTATTTGCTCACAGCTTTATGGAGATTTCAGGGTTCAGTCCATGTGAGTCCAGGTCTACAGAGCTCAGGACATGGCAGTGAGAAGCAGAGAAAGGGAGAGAGTAAGGGTTCTGTTGTCACATCATGGAGGCCGGAAGCAAGGGAAAGAGCAGGGAGAGGAAAGAAATTATATAATCCCCAAGGCCACAACCCCAAGGACCCCTCCTTACCAGCCAAGCCCTGCTTCCAACTTGGCTGCCTTGTTTCCATGAGGGCTGGGGGGACATTCTAAATCCAAACTTTTACATGTGTATTGGAGTAGAATGGTTGATTGTAGTCTCAAGGAAAACTATTTCTGTGGCTGAGTTGAGAGCTGAACTGGTCATTTTTATTTTCACAGAACACCATTTTTACTTGAAAAAGCAACTGACAAATTACAGTTATCCAGACTTGGGTATTTGCTAGACATTTTCTTGCAAAATGAATGAAGTGAGTATGTCACTCCAAGGAAAATAACTGACAGAATTTGTTTCCAGTGATATAATTTGAGCTTTCCAGTGAAAACTTGAATCTTGGAAACTTGTATATATCACTGTAACTTGAAAGTACTTAAGAGACTTCAGCGACATTCACAAATATGATTTTTAAAAATCTTGTGTGATGAATTGTGTCTACATTCAGAAATTGCATAATTCAATTAAAAATATTTTCCAGGAGTCATTCAATGTACAACATTGACCCATATGTTTCAAACTAAAAGAGTTCAAGAAAATTCATTGATCAGGTTTTAAACTCCATTGGCACTAAACTTTAAGGCACACCACTGGTTGAGCTTTTGGTATCATATCAAAACTTAATATCTCCAGTTATCTAAAAGGGGTATGGAAGCCTATGGTGGCACACGCCTGTAATATCAGTATCTGGGAGGCTGAGAAGGAGCTTAGGTTTGAGGTCAGCCTCAGCAACTTAGCAAGACCATCAGCAACTCAAGAGCCTATTCAAAACAAAAAATTAAAAAGGGCTGGGTGTAGCTCAGAAGTGGAATGCCCCTGGGTTCAATCCCCAGCACCAAAAAAACCCAATATATATATATATATATATATGCGTATATATGTGTATATATATATATATATATATATATATATATACATATATATATATACATATATATATACATATATATGCGTATATATGTATATATATATGTATATATATACAAATATGTGTATTTTATGTAAATATATTTTTATTTATAAAGATAAGTAAATAGATAAAATTTATTTATAAATATATAAATATATAGGCTATGGAATATTCCTCCTTTATCCATCTACAAGTTGATGTAAGACTGGAATTTGTTCAGATACTTAACCTCAAATAATGTATTTCAACAGTTTTAATAGATACTGACTTGAGAATTCAGCTGACTTCCATGAAGTGAGACATCAGAAAGATTTGGTAAATATGTAAAACAATGTTGCTCTAGGTATTTTTTGAAAGGTTAATTTTTGTAAAAGATGTGTTATCTATGTTAGCATCTACCATCCTTCCTTCCTTCCCTCCCTTCCTCTCTCCCTCCCTCCCTCCCTCCCTCCCTTCCTTCCTTCCTTCCTTCCTTCCTTCCTCTCTCTTTCTTTCTTTTTTGGTACTAGGAATTGAACCCAGGGACACTCTAGCTCTGAACTACACCCCTAGACCTTTTTATTTTGACACAGAGTCTCGCTAAATTGCAGAGGGTCTTGCTATGTTGCTGAGGCTGGTCTTGAACCTGTCATCTTCCTGCCACAGCCTCCCAAGTACTGGCGTATGCTGCTGCACCTGGTTTGTTAATTATTTTAAATGAAATAATAAAAATATTTTAATTCTTTTCAGTTTTACAGTAAACCTTTATAGAGATAGCTAACCTAGCCAAAAGCTTTTGGAGTCCCAATAGTTTTTAACAGTATAGAGGATTCTGTAACCAAAACAGTGTAAGAACCACTGCTACCGCAGGAAGATAAGAGCATTTAGCAACTGGAAACATGCACATATATATGTATGTATGTTCTGCTAGTTATATTGTGGTTTGGGGTAAGTGACATAATTCCAAGTCATATAGTTACATCATTTATGCAATAGAGATAATAATAAAGCCTACTGAACAAAGTTTTTGTAAGGATTTATTCAGTGAGACTGCCAATATGAAAACACCTTATAAATCGCAAAACAGTGTCAGTTGGGTTCTTAATATCTGTCTCTAGCAAAGACTTTCAGAACTGAAAAGACACTGAGAGCTCATGGCATTCTCCATCTGCTCATTGTTCTTGACTTCCCCCTCTTAATCATCAACAATAAACCAAGGATGGTGCATTTCATATTGTTCTTCAAAGCACTCTACAGCATAGCCCCAATTTCCCTCTCCCAGGTCACCTTTTTTTTGGGGGGGGTACCGGGGATTGAACCCAGGGGCGTTCTACCTCCACGCTACGCCCCCGGCCCTATTTTTTTATACCTTATTTTGAAACCGGGTCTCACGAAGTTGCGGAGGCCTCACTAAGTAGAGAGAGAAAGAGAGAGACAGGGGGAGAGAGAGAGACAGGGGGAGAGAGAGAGACAGGGAGAGAGAGAGAGAGTGAGCTGAGTCTGGCCGCGAACCCGGATCCTCCGGTCTCTGCCTCCCAAAGTACTGGGATTACAAGCGTGCGCCACCACGCCCGGCTCCAGGTCACCTTTTACAAGTGCTATAGGTGACCAGGCCATGCTCTGGCCAAAATAACTCTCTGCGCAGGCCCATCTCACACTTGAGACTCCTGCTGGTCTCTCTGCCTGGGATGGTCCACAGAACTCCTCCATCGTTAAGGCCTGCCTCAAATCCCTTATGATGTCATTTCTGTCACTCTCCTTCTGTCTTGAAATTGGAAATGATTTTCTCTCTTTTTGACTCTGAGTATTAATTTAACCTCTTCAAATGACCTTCTCCTGGCACATCTACCTTTGCAGTTATTTATGCTTAGGCCATCCCTCTCAGACCATGAGCTTCCTCAGCAAAGGGATTTTATTATACTTACCTTTGTACTTTCTGCAGAGTATTGTTCATAGCAGGCATTTAATAATTTTGCATTGAATAGAAATGGAGTAATAAATATCCCAAAGTCATTTTTATATGGCGAGACAACTTGTTTATAAGAGACAGAGTGGCATATGAGGCTGAAATTCTTCTGAGGCCTCAAAACAATTCTTTTAGCAGGCATTATAGAAGAAACTTCAAAAGATAACTATACATTTGTAATTTTCCTGTGAAAGTGGGTAAATCTTGTTTTCCTCCCTCATAACTTCCTGTCACTGACGAAAGAAAGGTCATGCACATTTGTACCATGCCTATGTTTCCACAGACCAATTCAGTGACATGGTTCAATAACTTGAACTTAAAAAAATCAGGTTGCAGTTGATTTCAGAGATTTTATTTTGTTTTACTTTCCAGGAATTTATGTGCATTTGCAGATTGTGGAATTATTTTTCAGAAGAGTCTCAGGCCTTTATTCTGTGTTAAAGCTGTCGGCTAGAGGAGAAGGTCATATGCATTCCCCAATCCCTCCTGATAAATTGATAGAGATCAGTGTGGAGCTGTGCTGAACAGTGGGGCTTTCTGCAGTCAAGGAGACAGTCCATACCTGTGCTGTTCAGCCCAAAAGCCACTGGCCGTGAGTGGACTCTGAGTGCACGAAATGCAGCTAGTGCAGCTGAGGAACTTAAACTTTTTTTACTTGAGATGAATTTAAGTTTAAATTTAAATAGCAACATATGGCTAGTGGCCAGCATATTTGACAGCACCAGTGGAAGACCATGAGTCAAGCTGCCTTTGCCTGTTTGGGACAAGTGGCACACAGAATGATAAATTAAGGGATGTAATCTAAAAGTAACTAAAATTTTCTTCAAGAAATGTAAAAGATGAAATACTTTTTATTTTTAAATAAAAGGAATAAGAAAGAGTTTACAAAGCCAGGCATGGTGGCTCACGCTTGTAATCGCAGTACTTGGGAGGCTGAAACAGGAGGATTTCAGGTTCACCGCCAGCCTCAGCTACTTAGTGAGGCCCTCCGCAACTTAGTGAGACCCTGTTTTAATAATAAAAGATAGGACTGGGGGTGTAGCTCGGAGGTAGAATGACCCTGAGTTCAATCCCTAGTACCACACAAAAAAAGAAAAAAAATGAATTTACGGAGAGAGACAAACAATAGAGAAATGGAAACACACAGATATACAAAAATGACCAATATACGCTTAAGCTGCAACCCAAAGAAAAGGAAAAAGAAGACAGAAAACTCTGAGGTTCTGAGGAGTTAATATAAAAAAAGTCCGTCTTATCCTGTGTTTCATTTGGAATGTATTTTAAGGTCTTTATCACTTCTAATCTTCCCCCTTTATATTTGATCTTCCCCCTTTATATTACTGCTCAGAGTTCTTTAGTTTTTATTTTTTCTCTATCAAAAAAAAGATCAGTGTTCCCTCAATTAATTTTAGAATTTCACTAGGATGAAATTAATTCAACATGTTGCCTCAATAACGTCCAAAAATATTATCCTGAGGAATGTGTGTTCATTTTTTCTTTTAAAAAAGCCAAGGGTAGGTATGGATATGGATTTATTTAAAAACAAAAACCAAGAGGCATCAGAACCATGGCATACTTATTGAGAAAGAGAAAGAAAAAATACTGTTTCAAGCTTTATGGGAAATTTGGATATATATCAGAGAATCTGTTACTTCTTCCCTGATCCCCTCATCCTTTTAGTAAATGATCTATGAGGCTGTAAAGTTGTTGTAAAGATGTTGATAATTGGTAAATACACTTAGTAAAGGTTATTGGGTTCCATTAAGAAAAGTTAATAGTGTTCACTCCTTAGTAATCTTTAGACTGTGAATGATATTGATTCAATTACATCTGCTAAAGCAGGTGGTAAGCCTAATGACCACTTTAACAGTAAATCAGATCCACAACATTACTGTAAGAACTGATAATGTTCTTAAAGACCACCACTAAGGTCAAGAAAGCAGTAAATTGGAAATAACACACATGGTCTCAACTACTCATACCACGTAGTTGAAAATAGAAGAAACCTAATTTATGCTCCACACAACTAAGAATACTTCTTCTCAGACCTTTTTGGTACTCTCAAAAACCTCTTAGCAGTAATAAACAATAATATTGCAATAATTTCAATAGAATTAAAAAAATTGGTAGAAAGGAACTTTGAAGTGAGATACATTGTCTGTTTAGTCTAGAAAACCAGCATTTCTTTCCTTTTTCTTTTTGTGATTTTGGGGATTGAACCCAGGGACATTCTACATCTGAACCACTTCTCCCAGCCCTTTTTCTTTTGAAACAGGGTCTCATTAAATTACTTGGGAACTCGTTAAGTTGCTGCCGCTGACCCGGAGCTTCTGATCTTCCTGTCTAGCCTCCCAAATGCTGGGATTACAGGTGTGTGCCACCAAGCCTGGCAAAAACCAGCATTTCTTAAACTAATGATCTGAGGATTTTGATATCAATCCAGAGGTTCTCAATAGCTGTAAGTATATCTTCAAACAGAATAGAATAAGGTGGACTAGAGCATATTGCATGTAGTAAGAGTAAATACTTTATTGCACAATTTTTTATATTTAAAAATATATTTTATTTGTTTGCTGGTTATGTTGTATAATATTATTCTGTTGTGAGTTATGCTGCTAAACAAAATACTAAATAAACATCCAATTGATTTAATGCTACCTCAAAATAGGGTTAGACACACTAGAACACTCTTTTTTTTTTGCAATGGACAAAAATTTTACATATCTATTAAAAATATAATGATATTATTAAAGTTTATGTATTTAAAATAAAAATAAATATAGAAAATATCTGAGTACATATCATTTACATTTCTGTAGTTCACCCGTGTGGGGCACTCTGTGGGCCCTTTTTGGTCTTGAAATATGTGCCATTAAGTTCTGGGAAAACTCTTGAGTTATTTCTTTGATTATCTCTTTCTTTCTGTTTCTTTTGTTCTCCCTTTCTGGAACATCTTTTATTTGAATGTATCCCTGGTAGACTAATCATCTAATTCCTCATATTACATTTTCTACTTATGCCTGTTGTCTTTGTGCTTTACCTTTTGGAAGATTTTCTCCTCTTTATCATCTAAACTTTAATTCCATATTTTATTTCTTCTATTATACTTATCACTTATACAAGAGCACCTATCCCTTCTTCATTTTTTGTGTGTTCCATTTTAAAGGTATATAATTTTTTCAGGTCTTCACCCTCCTTGCCTTGTCTTGGTTTCCTCTGTTTTTTTTTTTTTCTATTTGTTTTGAACTACTCCATTTTTTTTTTCTATTTGTTTTGGACTACTACTTATAGTGAATGCAGCTGTGATACATCTGATGACTATTCGTAACTATTTGCTCATATCGAGGAGTAGAATGCTGCGGATAGTGGTCTCCACAGGGAGAGCCACCTGGGCTTGGTCTTTGAGGAATGACTGTGCCATTGTCCTGAGAGCTTTCACCTTCTCCCTCCATCTTTAAGTTGACGTTTTTAGAATGTTTGTGTTCCTGGCCCTTTATACTTTATATAAATTTTACATAAAGTTTAGAACTAGGTTGTTAATTTCTACAAAAGAAAGCACGATGTAGATTTTAACTTGGAATGTTCAATCCTTAAACACAGCAGAACTCCACCCATTTATTTACATTTTTACTTGTTCTGACTAATGGTTTAGCATTTTCTCTATAGAGATCTGGTATATCTTCATTAGGTTTATTCCCACCTATGTGATTGTGATGCTTTTTGATTTGCTTCAGCAAAAATAAAAAAATTAAGTGTTTTTTTATGTTCATTTATTGGTGCATTGTAATTATACATTTTGATATATGTCAGGGTATGAACGTCATACATGCACACATTGCACATTTAGCCCTCCCTCCAATCCCACCCTATTCCCTCCCCATTCCCTCCCTCTCATGCTCCGGATAGTGATTGAGTCTTATAGGTTTGTGTATGTACATCATGTGCTATAGTGTGTTTTTGCAAGTATATAGGATTATAATTGATCTATGGACTTTGACCTTTTTCAATAAGCTTCATAGATTAGCTTTCTAATTCTACTATTTCTGTATATTCCTTTGTAATTATGTTATCTGCTAATAAAAACACTTTCACTCTTCCTTTTCAGTCCACACATCTCTCTCTCTCTCTTTCTTTCATTCATTCATTCTTTCTTTCTCTCTCTCTTTCTTTTTTCTTTCTTTCTTTCTTCTCTCTCCTTCTTTCCTTCCTTCCTTCCTTCCTTCCTTCCTTCCTTCCTTCCTTCCTTCCTTCTTTCTTTCTTTCTTTCTTTCTTTCTTTCTTTCTTTCTTCTTTCTTCTTTCTCATTGCACGGGCTTAGTCCAGAACACAGTGGGAATAGCAAACATCCTTATCTCTTTCCACTCTCAAGAAAAAAAATCATCCTATAGTTCAACAATAAGTATAACATTTATATTTCTTTCCTTTTAGTATAGAGGATCGACTTTAAGGAAAACTTTACTTCTCCAATGAGAAACAAACAAGGCTCAGGGTCTAAGTTTGCCCCTCTCTGCCCATGGGTTTTTAAAACCGTTGACATAGGGCATTTTTAAGAATATGTACCTACTCAGATCAATCAAAGGGGTATATAGTGTGGATAATTTGATAATAAATTAGGGAGCCCTATTTTAAAAATTATACTTAACACCTTTGTGAGAAAATTGCAAGCAATTTTATGAAGTAAAATTTTTAGATATTCTGACAAAATCATGTATTTTGGGAAAATCTATAAAGAATTGAAAGGTTGTGATTAAATTAACAAATGTGTTAGAGAAAGCAGTTACCAAAGGTAGAAATATTTCTTAAGTTATAAAGAAGAACTTTGTATAGGGATTTTTCAAATTTATAATGAGATAATGTAGAAAATAGAGAAGACATTGTTATTAAACTTAAAAAGGTAAATATAAATTTTAAATGTTATAATAATTGGTGTATTTCAAATTTTAAAATAAAGTAGAAAAACTCATATTGTTAGTACGACTTTCAGAAAAAACAAAAGTTAAGACACTATTAAAATTTCAATATGCAATTTTAAAAATTTATATATTACTGGTCAACCTCATAAAAATTCTGACATTAGTTTCAGACTTATTGTGAATGACTTATTCTGATTTCAAAGTGCCCTATTATCAAGTAGAGCATTTATTGCATTATAAAATTCAGATTAAATAGAATTAAAAAATTACTACTATATGTTTATGAAACAGTTTTCATTTTCATCTTCTACATTTTTTCCTTATACTTTTATTTGCAGAATCTTAGTCTTTTGTGAACATGTATAAGAGTCTAAACTAGCCTCCTTTAAAAATACCATTCTTTTAGAACATTTATAGGACGTATGTTATGAAATAGTATTCACATAAATATTTGTGATGAATGAACATTCTTTCTGAAATAGTAGTGATGGATGCAGTCATATTGTGTGAATAATGATTAAGATATAGCTTTTGCACTATAGAGGAAATAGCAGTGGTTATCTGTGCTTGTAATCTAAGACAATGTTTATAATTTAACAGTGATCAGGTATTTCATGTGTGCTACACATTGTACCAAGATACTTACAAGTAGAGTCTCATTTTGACACTCATGAGTAACCTCATAAGGGAGGTATTATTTGACTTCCTTAACAAAAGAAAAAGCCATGACCACAGAGGTTAAACATTTTCCCAAGGTCAATGTAGTAGTACTGAGATCTGAATCCAGGAAACCTTAGAATCCTCACTCTTAATGTATTCTTCCAAAAATACAAAGTAATTAAAATAAACATTTCAGTTTTCTATTATTTTCACAAATGGTACCATGAAACTCAGTGTTATCTTTCAGGGGAAAGATTATAGCTCTTTGATTACCATTTGGAGCTTTCTGATATTTGAGATGATCTTGAATATGGAATAGGAGATTATTCTGATGTCTATTTATAGTCAAAGATGCCACCGAAAACAAATAGCCACAAGTTTTTCGTTGTCTCTGAATATCCTTCTATTTAGACCTGGCTATCTTTAAACATTCTTCTGGTTATTTTTTTGATATCCAAAAGAGTAGTGTTCCTATAGGCAGTGACAGTAATGACTTCTACTCTTTAATATACAGATTTTACTTCAACACTCAGAATTAACTGTTGAACAAATTTTATACATATTTGTAGGGCAACTGGGCAGGTGGTGCAAATAATTACAATTGCTTCCTATTAAGTCCAAGAGTACTCTTAGCACAAACAAAGCTCTAAGTGCAACACAAACCTTAAAAGCAGCCTCCTCTTCTCATGGTCATTTCATATTCCAGTGCTTACTATGTCATGGCTTTCTAGACAAATAGTTGCATTCATGAATTGTGGCTGTCGTCCCTAACTCCTCCCTAAGATGTAAGCTGTTGTTGCCTTCAGGGAAAGAATCAGTCCCTGGTTAGGTAAGGCTGATGGAAGAAAGTTATATCCCACCCAGAAAGTTGTTCCCTCATTGCTTTCGGCAATTTGTTTTACAATTAAAAGTAGATTTCTAAAATGTTGGTGATGAGTTTAGTTATTGGCAGAGTATGGTCAAAAAAGGAATGTGAAATTCAGTAGAGGATTTTTTTTAAATGCCAGTGTTGTATAATTTCAAACTGGCCTCTAATAAAGGAAAGGAATTCCCTTCTGATGCATAAAGCAAAATATCTATTAACAAGCACCCATGGGATTGCTTTTTGCAATTCCTGTGTTTTTGTGGCAGTGAGAGATAAAAATTAATGTTCTTGGCTTCTTTTTATTATTGTTTATAGCACAGACTGATGCTGTATTGGAAATGATAGTCTTTTTTTTACTATGCCAGTATCTCAGGCTATCCATGAAGAAGTGAGTTTATTATAAAGCTTATATATCTTCTTCTAACTAAATTGGAGAGAGAAGATGCAATCATCTTGTGCATTTTATTGCTATTTTATTCCCATGAGATCACTCAATGTGGAATGTAGTTCACAAGAGGACTTCATATAATTTCTTCCAAATTTATTCAATTCGTCTTTGCTCTGGAATTCACATTGCCATGGCTATTATTCTTAAATATCTTTACCTCATTTTATTCCCAATCTATCTACAGTTCTATTTTCTTCTCAATCTCCTCATAAAACAAAATCAAAACAAAGCAAGCAGCTAAGTAAAAATATTACTTCCTAGTGTTTTGTTATTGTGGATGCAATAAATGAGTTGTTTCACTGTTAATTTTGAGGCTATCTCTAACAGAAGAGCTACAATCTTCTCAATGATGGAGATGCTTTAATTTTATCTGTTCTCTGCTTTATTGAGAACCAGAGCAGAGTCTACAAGCCTTCATTTCTAATATTTACTAGCATCTTGAAATCAGTCCTTAGAGTTCCATAACATGTTTTATGAACAAATTACATTCTGTCCAAATATAAGCAGGTCAGACTGAGTCAATATTTTAGAGTGTAAGAACTGGAAGAGCTCTCAGAACTCATTTAGCTCAAACTGTTTGTTTCAAAATGAGGAAAGTGGAGGTCAGAGAGACACATGCTGTGACTTCCTCAAAGGCTCTTAATCATGTAGCAGGTCCAAAGAACCAACCTGTGTTTCCCGACTCCAAGCCCAGA
Organism: Glis glis; assembly: GCA_004027185.1. NCBI lineage: Eukaryota > Metazoa > Chordata > Mammalia > Rodentia > Gliridae > Glis > Glis glis. Next base: position 19,074 of record PVJS01019495.1, on the reverse strand, counting down.
ACTCTTGTTAACATGTGGCTGCCTTCACTAAAAACTAGATAGATATGCATATGTGCATGTTCCAGAATTTATATAAATATACTTTGTACTTCTATGCTTGTAATGGTACACTTCCTTATTACTACAAGATCAAGTCAAGTGGATAAAAGAGAATAGGAAGGCATGGAATTTATCCAATATTTTTATGGTATAAAAGCAAGGACATATACTACAAATGAAAGTTATTTTAAACCATGTAGGTCATCATAAGTTCATGTTCTGTCAAGAGCAAATTCAAATGAACTGCAAGGTAAGGAAAGTATACCCCAGGGAAATTCTAGTAAGTTGAAAAGCTTGAGCTGGAAATGAACAAAATACAATATGTATATGGAAAAGTTGGTCCACTGTCTTCTTGAATGAAAATATTCAGAATTAGTTTTGTTCTGCAAACTAATAGTTGAAATAATTCATAATGTAGTATTGAACAATGAATGTAAAATAGCAATCAATTATTTATGTACACTATAAGAATCACCGCTTAGAAAAATATATAGATGCTTATCTTTGAGTCTTTTTCTTTTCTCAAGAGACATCTAGTTCAATAATTCATTTAACCTAGTGCCCTTTTTATCCTTACCTGTGGATATTTCTTATTGTCTGAAATACCATAGTATTGCTTTTTAAAATTTTAATATATATATATATGTATATATATGTATCTTAAATATACATTTAAGTCATATCTTGCATCATTCTTCTCATAGCTTTTATCATCATAATCATAATAACTTGTTTCCATAGTACTTCCCATTTGAAATATTTAACAGTAAGCTCAAGGGGTGGTGCTGTGTATAATTTTAATAAAAATGTCTTGAAAAGTTTCAAATTGATCATATTCCTCTAGTCTTGTAAAAAGCATTTAAAACACGACTATAAATGATCACACCAGAACACGACATGGCTGTCCTTCACATGAACACATTTATACACTGCAGGACACCCACCATCACTAAGTATCTGTTACGTGTAGTAAACCTGAAAAATAACTTTTTTCTTTTCCCTTCCAAGGTTTGTTTTCTTGTTTTTAACCTAAGATACTGAAAACTGTTGAATGACTCCTCTCTGTAGAAAAGGATGGTTTTGGAGATTAGGCATTGTTTATGGGGTTATTATGTAGAAAGTTAGAGGGAAGTTCCTTGCCCAGTTCCTGCTTCCTCAGGGTCCCAAGGAGTTATTGTTTCCTCTTGACACAAGTATTCTGAAGGTCTCTGCCTGCCTGCCCTGTCGCCTTGTGTGTGCTTCAGAGGAAGGTAGTGACACTCCTTTTCACTCCCTGACTGTACAGCCGATTTAGATGGTGCGTGGATGGAGGCACGCTCTATTTCAGAAAGCCCACCGACCTAATGAGGAAGCCCTCTCCAGCTGCTAGACTTTGCACTCAGCACATTACAAAATGCAACTCCAATAAGTGCAAAATATTACCCAGTTGCTTAAAAACCTGCAACCAATTACTTTTACAAAACTCAAGGATGCCCTTTAGAGACTTCAGATTATTTTATAGAAAAGCAAGCTGATCATGCAAAGTTCTTGGTGGGAACAACAAACTTCAGAAGGTCTCCTGTTCATCTGAAAAACTATACCATCTTTGACATATTTATCATTTTTAGCTATCCAAGAATAAATCAAAGGGTATCTTTTCCATGATGAAATCCCTACACATCCTACTCTTGTCAAAGCACTTGCAATCTATCATAGTTAAAGGGTTTCTTCTCTTTGTAATTTTTAAGTTCCAAAAGAGTTTGATTTTTCCTTTTTTCCATCTATGTTGCCATTAAAATAAAAAAAACTTTCCAAACTTTTATTTAACTCTTATGATGTGCTAGGCACTACACTAGGTATTCCGAATATGAATCTAGCTAGGCATGGTGCCTCATGCCTATAACCCCAGTACTTGGGAGGATCACAGGTTTGAGGCTATCTTCTGCAACTTAGTGAGATCCTGTTTAAAAATAAAAAATAAAAAAAAGTCTGGGATTAACCCAGAGGTAGAATGCCCCTGGGTTCAATTCCCAGTGCCAAAAATAGAAAAAAGAAAAAAAAAGAATATGAGCATGAAGAAAACCATGCCTCACAGAGATTTCTAGTACAAAAGATGAATGTTTAAGACAGTAATATATACAGATATAAAATATCAATATATTTCACATAGTATTAGTGTGATAATTATCAATCCACAGAATAAAGTCCAAGTACATATCAGGCACAGAGGTAAGAGAGGTAATGGTTGTTCTACCTTTGAGCCACACCACAGCCCTATCTATCCATCTATCTATCTATCTATCTATCTATCTATCTATCTATCTATCTATCATCTATCTATTTATTTATTTACAGGGTCTCTGTAAGTTGCTGAGGCTGGCCTCAAACCTGTGATCCTCCTGTCTCAGCCTCCCAAGTACTGGGATTACAAGGCGTGGACCACCAAGACTAGCCTGAACAGGGTTTTGACAAGTGAATAATAATTTACCAAACAGGGAAAAGGAAATGGGATGGAGGCTGGGTATACCAGGCAAAACCATGGTGTTGTGAGTTGAATAGTGTCCCTCCCTCCACTGTATAGGTTGAAATCCAATTCCTACTGCTAAAGAATGTTACCTCATTTGAAAATAGAGTTTTTTACCAAGTTAAAATAATCTCATCAGAATAGTCCCTAATCCAATATGACTTGTGTTCTTATAAAAAGGGCAAATTTGAAAACAGATTATCACACAGGGAAGATACCATATGACATCAAGGCATAGAGCAGGGTGTTGCCTCTAGAGGCCGAGGAATCCCATAGATTTCTGCCAAGCAACCGTATGCTAGGAGAAAGCCAGAACTGGTTCTCCCTCACAGCTGTCAGAAGAAACCAACCCTGTCAAGACCTGGATCTCAGGCTTCCAATCTCCAGAACTCTGAGATCATAAATTTCTGTCATTTAAGCCACCTAGTGTGTGGTTCTTTGTTACAGCATCCTTAGCAAACTTACACAGATGGGCAAAATCTTGGAAACAGAAAAAATGTAAGTTGTTTCAGGAAGTACTAGTAGTTGTGAGTGCTGGGCTCATAGCAACCTGTGACAGGAGAATGCGTGGAGATGAGGCAGCAGAGGTCTCCCAAGGCCATGCCCAGGAGTTGGAATTAATCAGGTAGATAATGGGGACTCTATCGGGCATCTTAATTAACAGAATGTTATTGTCATATGTTTGTTTATAAAGGATTAGCCTAGCAGTGATGTAAATGCTGTTTTGGGGAAGAAAGAGGAGGAGGAGGAGGTGTTGTAAGCAGGAGGACTCTATGCTGTATTTAACAGAGTCTATTGATGAATGGGCAATTTAAAGATATCTGCTAGGGAAATTGCAGGTGGCACCAATGTGTATGTCCTGCAGAGACCCACACATCAAACCAAACCACTGTGAAGTTCATTCATGTGTTTCTCCTCCAACATTCACTAAAACCAAGTAATAGGAAAACGCTGACTGAGGCTTAGAAGAGATCTATGTTTCTTTCCTCCAGATTACAGTCATACTCCATGAAAGTACTTACTGGATCAGGATTTTTCTTGACTTGTGAGTAGACACCATACAATAAGATGCATTTTTGCTAATCGCAGACTCTCTTACTTACTAATGGACAGACCCCCCAGAGAGCTAACCACTGTCTTTCACTGGCTCTTTATTAAGTAGCCTGCAGTGTAGATAATCATTTTCATGGAGTCTGACATGCAGCCTAGTTGAACCAGCCTGGAGAAAATCGCAGGTTGAAAAGCCAAAATCTTAGATGAGAAAATTACAAAGCTGAGAGTACTTTTAGCCAGTTGGTCTATTCAGTACCGACTTGATATTTGACAATATTATAAAGGAGCATGACTGAAAATAAAAACAACTCTAAAAATACATTGCTGGGTGCTTGGAAAATTATTACTCTTAGCATAGCTGTTTAAATACCTCTTTGTGCTTTGTTCTCTCTCTTTTCTTTATTTTTGCATACATTTAGTATGCACGACAATATATTGACACTTTCATCTGTGAGGTCCCTGAACATCTGTGTATAGCCTTACTGCTAATAAATATTCTTGCCCTATACCTATTTATTGTTTATTAATTTGTGTGTCTATGTAAGATATATACAATACATTTTTATATTTATTTATCATTTAATACATACATATCTGTACATATATATAAAATAATTTCTGATGTGTTTCCCAGAAGACAACTCGCCTCTCAGCTACCAATGGCTTCTGCAACTGGCAACAAATTAGACCAGATTATCAAGTCAACTGTGGAGACAGGAAAGGTTCCTAAAGAGTTTATTTATGAAAAACAATATAACACAAAAGTAAAATCCGTCTAACAATTATCTGGCTAAATTGTACCTTGTATTCAGAATATTATACTTCCAATGCACTTTCAGGACCAAAATAGAAGGATTAAGACATTAAGAGGACAACCATGAAAATTAATAATTTCCAGCACTCACTGGAAATTGTATGTTTTACTTAATTATCAAATGACATATATGGGATTATACCTGTTATCCTCATTTCATTTGGAGAAGTTGTCTTAGTAAATTACCTAATAACTTTAGTAAATAGTGAAGCTGGTTTTCCATGGCAAAACATTATGCAAAACAATATCATATATGCATATGAAATGATGCACGTGTTTGTGTGTTCATATGTCACCTGTATCTGTGCATATGTGCATTTGTGATAATTACATGTGTTTGTGTGTATGTTTGTGATAGGTAAATCTACATTGGGGCCAGGGACTGAGGCAGGACAGAGGAAAATTCCTTCTTCATTTTTTTTCTTTTTTTTCTTGCCATGCTGGGCATTGAACCCAGGGCCTTGTGCATGCTAGGTAAGTGCTCTACCACGCAGCTATCTCTGCAGCCCCTCCCTCTCCATTATTAAGGAGATTGTGTTGGTATGGTCCATCTCTGCAATGGAGTGATATGATTTATTTTGTATTTGAGAAAATGTGGCAGTATTTAGTAGGCCTTCTCAAATAAATTGTCACTTGAAAAATAAAGTCATCTGTAGTCATTGATTTGCTTTGCACAAGCCTCTCGCCTTTTCTTCATACTCCCTCCCATTCCCACAGGATCAAACACATGCCACCTGTGACTCTATTCAAGGCCACAAAACAACTGACTCATTTATCAAAAATGCTACTGAGGAACTCCCTCATAAACTGAACAAAAATGACCTCATTAACATGAAGCTGACCCAAGAACATTTTATGGACATATAGAATGCACTTGATTGTGTACCTGCCATCCCAGTTTCTGCATATGGATTGTGTAATGTATAAATTGAATTCTCGGCTTCTGCTTGCTGGGGTTGAGTGATTCCAAGAGAGGAGATGACTGTACAACTTAAAGAGGACCTCGTTTCCAACAAGACCCACCCAGGGTTTTGAAAATGGATAGGCTCCTAATTGCAAATCCCTCCTCTAAAAGAGGCATATTTTGGTAGTTTAACACCTCTAAACTTCTGATGGAGGTTTATATTTTTCCCCAACTACAAATATTCCAGTCACAGTAAAACTCACACTTTTACTTTTCAGTCTCCTGTTATCCAGATGGAAAATTTTATTTGGCAGGATTCAACTTATAAAAACAAATGTAAGAAATTTAACTTCAAAATAAAGGACCAGAAATGTATTTCACTCTTCGGTCTCTCTACGACCTTGGGAACTCTCTGCCAGTTGGCAGCTGTGGCTTCGTGGAATGATGCTGCTGACCTCAGCCTTTGCCTTTCCAAGAACTCTGACAGTGACGGAGCTCTCGATGGGAAAGGGGTTCCTTAGTCTAAACATTTTGTTTGCAATTCCCTCACACCTGCTACTGGATCCAGGGAGGAGGTTTGAAAACACAGAGAGATACAGTGGAAGAGATCTTAGGTCAGCGCTACAAAAACAAGCACTGTTTGTTTGTTTTGCAACAACAAAAAATGGCCACTTCCTCTCTGAAGAGCAGTGATAAGCAGTCCTGAAGGCCTACGTTGGACTCTTAATGAAATTAATCTTTCTATCTTAAGTCGCAGAAAGAGCTTACACATTGTTAATGCAAGAGTTCACACCCTATTTCCTCAACATCACCCACCCCTTCTTTTTCACAAGCCTTTTCCTTTTCCTCCCAGCCTCAACAAACCTGAGGAGGTTAAAGACACAAAACAACACACATCCAAGAGTGCACAGGCACACACACAACTACACACACACACAAACACCGCATGCCTTACAGTAATACCAGTATTTTTAGACATTAACATTTCAGTTTGCAATGGATTAAAGTGAGGGGGAGAAATATAAAAGAAATATGCACATTTCTTCCTCTCCCCATGTCATTAGTATGAGAAAATGTTTGAGTCCACTGATATGAAAAAACATAATCCTATGAAAATATTCAAGTATTTATTTACTTGTTTATTGCAACAAATATTAAGTAACGGTCTTGTTCACTTTGTATTAGAAGAGTGGTAATTCAGTTTTATAATATGTACAAATAAATAGGTATGTGTGAATTTGTTAATTCTCAGACTCTTTTAAGATATATATCAGAATATAAGGGTTAATTGCTTTAGTGACAATGCAATGCATTTTTTTTGTACTGGTGATTGAAACCAGGGACATACTACCTCTGAGCTACAACCTTAGCCCCCCCCTTTTTTTTCATTTTGAAACAGTGTCTCACCAAGTTGCTGAGGCTGACCTCTATATCTCTGTATCAGTGTTGTAAATAAAGCTTTGAGTATTTGAAACATGACTTCTTCAAATTGAGATGTGCTGTAAATATAAAAAAATGCACATTAGATTTCAAAGACAGAAAACTGAAAAATATCTTATGCAGCATGCTGAGTTATAAAATTTTGGATATATTAGGTTAAATAAAATTTATTATTAAATTAATTTTATCTGTTTCTACTTTTCTATAAATGACTGCTAGGAATTTAAAATTATGACCCATTTATTTCTATTATTACAGTGCTCTTTTGGGTAATTCATTCTATTTTCCATATCATGTGACCAAATGTGAGGATGTTTTGAAAAAGAGGGTTTTAAATTTTTCTTTTCCCAAAAAGTACAAGTTTAAGTTCATGATTAAATGTTCAATGTCACTTTTTCCCCTACGTCATACCAAGCAGTTATTCAGAGTGAAATCATTAGATTTGTTAATGATTTTATATGTATTTAACATTTCTCTATTACAGGTGTGTATCTGTGTTTCCAATAAGGCTAATGGTCGTTCTCTGTATTGTAATACTAAGGTTTGGCTAAAAAGTACTGTATCAACTCATTGCTGTCAACTAAGCTGCTTTCCACCATGGCCCCACTTTTTTAATCTTGGATCTGCATACTTTTTCAATCCTAACAGTTTGTATTAAAAAAAAGAATTGAATAATAGCTCTATAGAGAGCAGCCTGATCTGTCTTGGAAAGCACAAAGTAGTTAGAATGTCTATAAATCAACAACATTGATTAAGGGTTTTCTTCATGCTTGGCTCTTAGCTAATGCTTTAGAAGTAGAATGAGATTCTTGGTTCCTACTCTCAAGAAACTGACAATTTTGTAGTTAAAGAAACAATGATTTTTAGCAAACATAAGTAAAGTTATATATGATATGTGATTTAACATTAAAATTAACATTCTGTCTTCTCTTGAAAAGTGGGAACCTCAGCATGCATTATCACAATGGCAGCCGTTGTCTGAAGCCATGTACCTACTGTACACATTTGATGGGTATACATTTCAGTGTGCTACTTTAAGTTATCCATCTGGCTCATATAGGCATTTGAGTTTTCAATTCCTGGTCTAGGTAATTGTTTTCTTTTTAAAAAATACTTTCATTGGTGTATCGTAGTTATACATCATAGTGAGGTTCAAAGTGATAACAAGCATACATGTATACATTAGTTGGTTTATTTCCCTCCTCTTTAATTACTTTTTCAACTTCCAGATTTGATTATGAGATTTTCAACCAAGTAACTTAAAAATCTTTGAAAGCTATACTATCCAGTCAGGCAGGGTGGCATAAACCTGTAATTTCAGTACTTGGGAGGCTGAGACAGGAGAATCATAGGTTTGAGGCCAGCCTCATCAACTTAGCAAGGCCCTCAGCAACTTGTGAAACCCTGTTTCAAAATTAAAAATAAATAAAATAGGACTGGGGGTATATCTTGGAGGTATAATGGCCCTGGGTTCAATCCCCAGTAACACACACACACACACACACACACACACACACACACACACACACACATACAGCTGAACTATCCAAGTAGAGTTGGGTACACTATCTTTAATTCCTATTGAAAAAGAATAAAGCCTATACATTTTCCTTTCCTCCACTACTGGTACTAAATATTCAGGTGATGATTTGAACAACAAGCATTATGAAAATGATTTCCTGCCTGGATGAACTTTGCATAATAGTAAAATTAACTAGTACTTGGTAGATCTGATTTCTACTACTCTTATGAGATGCTCTTCAGGGGTAAATGAATACTGGTGTGGGATTATTAATGTTACCCTTCTGTCTATGGTATCTATTAAGCAGAAAAGGAAAACTCTGCACTGTGAATCATTATGGTGTTATTGTTCACTAGTCCATCCAGAACTGAAAGTGGTGACAAGCTGTTATGGAAACAGAAATGACCAATTATTTTCCCATGTAGTCCTAGATATCAAAAATTTTACTTGTTACATAAAATTCCTGTTGGGAACTACAATAAGCCATTGTTGTTTGTATTAGCTACCCCTGCCAAAGCAATATATTGGTAGTTTGAGGTACTGTGTCCTTTTAAATAGTCACCATGCAGATCAGAGTATTGTAAGCAATTTGGTGTGCAAGAAGAAAATATTTTTTAGAATTTCCTACCTCTAAACGACAAAAAGACATTGCTCTGATAATTCGAAGCTGTGTCAAAGAAAGCATTATGAGTACAGACAATGACATTCTAGGCAGATGAGAACAGTTGTCTGAGGCAGAGGGCATGACCAGGCCAGGCATGGAGCAATTGATCTCTAGTTCATATTATTTTCTATGTATTCATTTGCCAGCTCCACATCAGTTAAGGCTGACAAAGAAATGAATGACCAACTTTTATCAACTTCCCTCTATATGCTAAATAGTATTCTAGCTTCCATGAGGGATACAGCAAAATACAGAACATAGTTCCTACTTTTAAGAAGCATACAGCGTGTCTTAGGATTCAAGTTGTAAACAGATAGTGGATACTACTTGGTAATATGCAATATGTAATATGTAATTAAGTAGGATTTCAGCAAAACTTAGGGGAAATTCTGACACTAGCAAAGACTCTCCGATGAAGCAGAGCTGGAGCTGGACTGTAATGCCTGCAAATGGTAGAAGGGATACAAACACCAGGAAAGTCCAGCAGAAATTTCTTTCCACTTGACATTTCAACATTTTATGTTTCTTTTGAAGAATATGACAGATTGTGCATTAGAGTTTGAATCTGCTTCATATCTTAAAAGGAAATAATACTGTTTTCTTATTTTTTCCTTCATTCCTTTTAATATAAAATGTTAGTAGGGCAATCTATTTCCAACCTAGCTCTTTTATAGGTGAATAAACTGCAGCCTAAGGAGATAAATTGATTTGACTAAGCCCACTCAATTGCTTCTAGATGTCTATAAATAAAATAAATTGCTAGCCACTATCCTGGTTAGTTGTTCAATCAACAAATTGGGTATGTTTACAGGACACCAGCAAGATATGGCCCTGGAAATATTTTGTCAGGATGCAAAGATTTTATGTTGGCATGAAAAATAGATTTTTGAAAATCAGAATTGTTTTTGGCTGGCCTTACACATTTTTATTGTTTGGTATTGTTTTTATTGCAAATTTATATTGATGAGCAGGGAATGGAAGAACTACATGATATTGCTAGACTATCAGACCTCTTAAAATCTTCATGTGGTCTTTGTGTTTGCTCATTACTTTGAAGACCCCCTTTATATTTTAACTAAAAAATCCCTTAAACTAACTCTGCCTTATTTATGATTTATATAAGTTTGTGTGTTCTTATGAGGCTTAGCTTCTCTGGGTCTTTCCCATGTGTGTGTCCTCTTTACCGAATGAACACCTGGACTGGATAACAGTATTCATTGCCCTGCATTCACGGAAAGAGTGGATATAGAACAAGGCGTGAGGATTGAAGGGTCAGGCAACAGCCACAGCCATGCTCTGCAACCCACTTCTGGATTTTGCTCTTCTTGTAACATCCTTAAAAAAGCAGAACTTCTTGTGAGCACATGGAAAAAGGTCACACACTGATAAGCAACATGGCATCTCAGGCCATCAAAACACACACACACACACACACACACACACACACACACACCTCAAGTTAGATGGCACTGCTGTGAATCAGGCTCCCCAAATCAAAAGGACCATATGCTTGTTCTAATACTTTCAAAAGACCATTTTACCCAAGTGTACATTTTAATGGGAACACCATTACATAAGAATTGCCACACTAGTAAAAGGGGATAGAAATTATCCATTCGTTTGAATGCTGTATTACAATCAGTTAAAGGGTTAGCTTTGATCTGTATCTGCAAGTCATTTAAAATGCTGGTAGAACATTTTGTTCATGCAGAATGAGAAACAACACTGGATATTTCAAATCTGTGCTGTTGGCATTCTTTGAAAAGGACTTTGTAATATCAGTAACACAAAATAAAATAAAGTATGGAAGTGTAAGTATTTGTATTTCTTTAACCAATTATGGTCATGTGCATATATGACTAAAGCAAATCTATTATGCAGTAAAACTTTGCATTATAATGTGTTGAGATGAGGTAGGTTTACGCTCTAGCTGTTGAGTCAGTTCTATCTGATACTGAGTTAAGTAACCCTTTTGTTAATGATTCTGCCAATCACAGTGCCAAGCCTCCAGTGCATGCTAAGTGGATGTGAATTGATGGGGATGATAATGCTTTAATTTGTCAGTGCCATGAAGAGAATGACAAGCCAGAGCTTTATAATAAGTAAAGACATAAAAGCATACTTTTACCAGACTCAGCCAAGGGTTTCAGTTTAGATTTGACATTTTCTTTGGATCACCCTTGCAAAAGATAACACGTGCAATTTATTTGTGTCCTGTAATTTTATTTCTTAATGACACAAATACCTTTTACACAAATCTGGGGGAAGAATGGTCCCTTGGCAGAGGCCTGCCTGGCAACATTGCTGGAGATTATAATTGTGTTCTCTGCTCTCCTGTAGTATTGCTTAATTGAATAATGGAATTACAAGGACAGCAGCAGAATTCCCCATCGACCTGCTACAATTAGGCTTTCTGTAATTTGTTTATGCTGTATGTTTTATCAGAACACATTGAGGAAATAGGTTTTCTGCCTGAATTATGTAGTTGATTTTTTTGTTGATAGTTCATGAATATTAGTCATTGAGTGACAGATTTTGTTGTATGTGTTTGTATTCACTGTTCTCTGGAGTGGTTGTTGTATCTTGTATATGCCAGCTCTCTCTTGGGACCACTTCACAAAGTGAGAGTTTCTTTTCCAAAGGATAGTATTTTTCTCCACAAAGTGGAAGGTAAGCTCCATTTTTCCCTCCCTCATTCTTTGATAAATTAAATATTATGAAGGAAAATATTTCTTGTTAAAACTATCTCTTTTACATAATTCATACTTAGTTCTAAGATTTTTGCATTTTTTTCCCAAACAGTGATGAATTGCACAAAGGTGTCTAACTTGAATGTAATGGATTTAGGTGGTAAGCACTGTTTAACACCTAGAATCTTCTTTAACAATGACATAGAAAAAGACTTTTCTATCAATAAAAGACTGTAGAATGGAACCCGCAATTCCTACTTATTCTCCATGCTTAGCATTTGCTTCTGTAAATAGAAAATGGATATCTTGCTGAGAGAAAACATGAAACACATTGAATCTGGGCAATGGTGATTGTACCTAAATAAGAAAGTTCTCATTTCCCCCTCCCTTGATAGGAAGTAGCTGTTATCAGCTAAATCAGGAGTAGTTGATATTAAATCTACGTACATTTCAGGCCAAGAGTGAATCATGGTTTGAATAAAGGGTCACAGCTTTGGGATAAAGTCTGGTGGATAAGAAGCTGAGACAGTTAGGTGTCCCATGATGCCACTGAGACCAATGCGTTTAGGAGACTTGGGCAGAAAGAAGACCATGGGCCAACTCCTGAGTGATGGGTGAGTGGGAATGGGATCACTTATAGCACTGGTGGACGTCTGTCAGAGGCTTTCATACTCTGCATAATGAAAACTTCAATACCTAGAGGGTAAATGTCTCATTTCTAGAGTCTGGCTAGCTAGTACAACTGGAGACCAATTCAAGGCATACAGCAAAGATAACCAATGACAATCCAGTCAATGAGAGAAGAAAAGTGAGCAACATGGGGATATCACTAGAAGAAAATGAAGGCCTGCTTCACAGGAAAAAATCCTGACAAAATTTACAAATTAAGGAAATATCTTTCCTTCTAAACCTTTTGTTCTAGAGACCAGTTAAACTGGGAAAAGAGAAGGCATGTGATTTTAAAAGTCACTTTGCTTGGGTCCCCAGGAAGAAGAAAAATCTTTCATTATGTTGCTATTTAAATTCGGAGAAGTGGAATCAGCCAGTTGATGAGAGCTTCTCCATACACAGTCTCCACTCCAACGTCCAAGCAGCTGCTCTCACCTCCCTCCAGTGAGCAGCAAAGAATCGGTTATTTAGAAATATTATTTTCTTTCTTCTTTTTTTAATTGGTGCATTGTAATCATGCATCATAGTGAGATTAAGAGTAATAGAAATATGCATGCACACAGTATTTGTTGTATGGTTTCCTCCAGGTCCCACCCAGCTCCCTCTTCCTCCCCATAAATAATATTTACATTGATAGAGATAACTTCATATATGAACAAAGGATTATTTGAATTGTTTCCATCATCAGATCTCCCCCTTCTCCTCCCCACCTTCCTTCCCAGATCCCCTTCCACTATTCTACTAGTGTCTCCCTTCACTTTTCCGAAGTCCTTTTTTATCCTTGTTTCTCTCTAACTTCCACATATGAGTGAAAACATATGACCCTTCACTTTTTGTGACTGGCTAATCTTACTTAGCATAATATTCTCAAGTTTCATCCATTTTCCTGCAAATGACATGACTGTGTTCATTTTTATGGCTGAGTAAAATTCCATTGTGTCTACATACCATAATTTCATAATCCATTCATCTGTTGGCAGACACTTAGACTTGTTCCTTAGTTTGGCTATTGTATATTGTGCTGCTATAAACTTGGAAATGCATGTATCCCTATAGTAATCTGACTTTGAATGCAGGCAGTGACTCCTCTGGTTGAGCCACATGAACTAAGAGGCAACTATTCCTCCCTCCTGTGTCCTCAGGACACAGGGAGTAAATGAGTCCCCTTCGCATTACTATAGGGTTCTACCCTGCACCAGAAGCTGGGATTAACTATCTTCATGGAGTTAATTGTGTCTTTTGTTTTTATGGACCAAGTTCTGGAGATCATTTTTTTTTTTAAGATTTGCCTTTTCTTTTGGAAGATTACAAAAAGGAGAGTGAAAAACACCAAGTGCTTCAGCGGGGCTAAATGTTCAAGAATTTGTTGAGATATCAGATATCAAAGACAGCATTATTAAAACATATTTGTAGATTTCTCAAGACCTCCTACCAAGTCAGTGATATATCCCTAAGAAGAAAGCTTTTTTAGCTTGCAGGACTCCACTGGAGACTCTAGCATAGGAATGCAGCCAAGAAAACATCGGTGATAATCAACTGGATTATTTCATGATGTGAAAACTAGAGAATTCTCATGCCATTTGAACAATTAAGAAAACCCAAGTCAATGGAAGACCACTTAAAGGCAGGAAGATAGGGCTCATCTTCATGGATTTAAAAGGTAACATTGAGAATTTTATATGCATCAAGCACTATGCTAGACATGTTATAAATAGTCCCTTATTTTATTGTCTCAACACCTTTTTAAGGTAGATACTAATGTTCATCTGTTTTCTTGATGAGATAGATACCAAGGCTCTGAAAGTATAAATAAATTGCCTAAAGTCAAACAACCATTAAAAACCAGAGCCAGCTTTACAACACAAGACTGTTTCCTAAGTCTGAGTTCTCAACAAGTTTTATATGTGAACTCTTTTAAAAACCATAGAGATTCGGTTTCATAGCACTCGAAGAGTATCTGAATGTCTAAGACACTATAAATGGATAAAATTATAATACCTATCATTAATTCTATACTTTCTATTTCCTTGATGTACTGTTCAGTATTTATGGACATGACAGGTTTTACCATTCTATCTTATGTTATGATAAATTAAGTCTCAGTGAATCCTTGAGGCTTGTCCAAGGTCACATAGCTAATAAATGAGGGAATTTCAATTCAAAACCAAGTTTGTCTACCTCCAAAGTCCCTCCTCCTACTAAAAGGCTATTTTGCAAACAACCACCTGCAGAAAAACAAATTGTTTCATTTGTAAAAAACCAAATGGCTACTAACTTTCATATATTAAAACTAGATAGCAATAATAATGTGCTAAAAATGCACAAAATATGTAGAATAAGAAAGGAAGCTGGACGTGGTGGTGCACGCCTGTAATTCCAGTACTTGGGAGGCTGAAATGGGAGGATCACAGGTTTGAAGTCAGCCTCAGCAACCTAGTGAGGCCCTCAGCAAACCAGTGAGAACATTTCAAAAAAAAAAATTAAAAGGGTTGAGGGTGTAGCTCAGAGGTAGGATGTCTCTGACTCTGAGTTCAAACTCAGTACCAGAAAAAAAAAGAGAAAAGAAAAGAAAGTAAGCAAAGAAAAGATAATTTGGATGTCAAATAAAGAAATTTATAAAGAAATTAAAAGGAATGCAAACAAATACAATAACATTTGAACAAAATAACTGAGCCACAGTTTTAATTTTATCTTTTAATAATATCTAGTGACCGTGAATATGTAAGAAAATAAGTGTCTATGTTCACTATCCATGGCAGAATAAATTGATGCAACCTTTAGAATGGTGCAAAATCAGAAGCAAAGTAAATATAGGGATTGGCGAAATAAGTTAGGGTACATTTATAAAAAGAGAATGTCATGAATATTGTAATAAGGTAGTTCAATGTATATGGCTTGATAGAAAATAAAGTCATAATCAATAAATGAGAAAATAAAGATACTTAAAGAATATGCATACTAATGCCACATATTATAGTTTTTACTAAAATAAGTTTGTTTATAAAAGTTATGAATATATAGTCACTAACACACAAACCATGATTTTTTTGAGTAGTAGATTTCTGAATAATTTCCTTTTTATGCTTCCCGAATTTTTAATTTTTCTGAGTTGATAATGTTTAAAAAATAAACTAAGCAAAGAGTCTCTTCCATATATACATATACACACACATGTAAAAAAAGAGAAAAATCCCAAATTTGGTACAGGCTGTAAAATTATTAATGGATTTCCCCAGATTAGAAAAAAAATTCTTCAAGTTATTTAAATTTTCCAAGTTATTTAATGTCTAGTATTCTTCACCAATAATGTTATATATATAATGTTATATATATATATATATATATATATAATGTTATACATATAGTGTAGTATTCTTCACCAATAATGTTAACCAACAATGAGTTGATTTATTTAAACAACTAGTAATTCATACATTACAAATTAAAAATAATTTAACATTTATTTCCAAAATAATTTTTAACTTTAAAAAACAATATTATCACTGGTTATTTAAGTTAGTGAAAAAGCCTCTTAATTATGTCCTCATATGAGCAATCTTGATCAGATATTGCAATTCTAAACTGGTTTGATAGTTTTAGAATACTTTTTCACAGTAATTCATATTTCAATCAATATTCTTATAGGTTAATAGTAGAATAAAATTTGTATTGTTCAAGCTTCACAAAAACTTATATATGCACAAAATGTTAAGCAATCTGAAGGTACAATTTTTAAACTCTGATTCTCAGAAACAAAAAAGGAGACATTACCACAGACAGTGGGGAAATGCAGAGAATCATCAGAAACTGCTTTGAAAATTTATACTACAAAAAACTGGAAAACACAGAAGAAATCAATAGATTTCCAGATACATACAACCTACCAAAATTGAACCAAGAAGATATAGAAAACCTAACCTGACCAAGAGCAAGCAAAGAGACAGCAACAGAAATAAAAAGCCTTCCATCAAAGAAATGCCCAGATCCAGATGGATTCCCAGATGAATTCTACAAAACCTTTACAGAAGAACTAAAACCAATACTCTACCAGTTATTCTGTAAAATTGCAAGACATGAAATCCATTCAAACTTCTTCTATGAAGCCAATATCACCTTAATACCAAGGCAGAATAGATATCCTTCAAGAAAACAAAGTTATAGACCAATATCCTTGATGAACATAGATGCAAAAATTTTAAACAAAATATTTTAATTTTGTTTCTCCGCAACTTCATGAGACCCGGTTTCAAAATAAAGTATAAAAAATAGGGCCGGGGGTGTAGTGTGGAGGTAGAATGCCCCTGGGTTCAATCATCGGTACCGCAAAAAAAAAATATATATATATATAGAGAGAGAGAGAGCTGGGGGTGTAGCTCAGAGGTAGAATGCCCCTGAGTTCAATCCCCAGTACCGCAAAAAAAAAAAAAAATTAGTGATACACATTCAAAACCATATGAAGAAAATTGGATACCATGACCAAGTTAGTTTCATTCCAGGGATTCAAGGGTGGTTCAACATATGCAAATCAATACATGTCATTCATCACATAAATAGAACTAAGAGGAAAAAAATCACATGATCATTTCAATAGATGCTGAAAAAACATTTGACAAAAATCCAACACCCATTCATGTTAAAAACACTTCAGAAAATTAGAATAGAAGGAATGTACCTCAATATCATT
The DNA here is from genome assembly GCA_004027185.1 of Glis glis. Lineage (NCBI taxonomy): Eukaryota > Metazoa > Chordata > Mammalia > Rodentia > Gliridae > Glis > Glis glis. The sequence goes on along the minus strand of PVJS01019495.1, from coordinate 2,092 downwards.
AAGGCAATTTACAATAAACCCAAAGCCAACATCATATTGAATGGAGAAAAACTGTGAGATTTCCCTTTAAAATCAGGAACAAGACAAGGATGCCCACTTTCACCACTCCTTTTCATTACAGTCCTCAAGACTCTTGCCAGAGCAATAAGGCAAGAGAAAGCTATTGAAGAATTTCAAATAGGAAAAGAAAAACTGAAATTATCTCTATTCACAGATGACATGATCCTATATTTAGAAGACCCAAAAACTCAATCAAAAGACTTCTAGAGTTGATTAACAAATTCAACAAAGTAGTAGGATACAAAATCAACCTAAAAAAATCAGTAGCTTTTCTATAGCCAACCATGAATCCACTGGAAAAGAAATCCCAAAAACAATTCCATTCACACAACCTCAAAAACAATAAAATACCTGGGAATAAACCTAACCAAGGAGGTAAAAGGCCTCTACAATGAAAATTATAAAACACTAAAGAAAGAAATTGAAGATCTTAGAAGATAGCAAGATCTCCCTTGCTCTTGAATAGGCAGAATAAATATTATCAAAATGGCCATTGTACCAAGAATGATCTACAGAATCAATGCAATCCCTATCAAAATACCAATGTCATTCTTCACAGACCTAGAAAAATCAGTCCTAAATTTCATATAAAGAAACAAAAGACCTAGAATAGCCAAAGCAATTCTCAGCAATAAGAACCATGCAGGAGGCATCACAATTCCAGGTTTCAAATTATACTACAGAGCTATAGTAATAAAAACAGCATGGTATTGGAACAAAAACAGACATATAGATCAATGGAATAGAAGAGAAGATACAGAAAGAAATTCACATACTTATAGCCAATTGACTTTTGACAAAGGTGCCAAACATATACGTTGGAGAAAAGATAGCTTTTTCAACAAATGGTGTTGGGAAAACTGGTTATCCATTTGTAGAAAAATGAAATTAAATCCCTACCTCTCAATCTGCAGAAAAGTCAACTCGAGATGGATCAAAGACCTGGAAATTAAACCAGAGATGTTGAAGTTACTAAAGGAGGGCATAAGCCCAACACTGTAACATATAAGAACAGGTAGAAACTTCCTCAATAAGACACCCAAAGCTCAGGAAATTAAAACAAGAATTAATAAATGGGATGACATTAAACTAAAAAGTTTCTGCTCATCAAAGGAAACATCAGAGTCTAAAGAAAGATCCTACAGAATGGGAGAAGATTTTTTCCAGCTATTCCTCTGATAGAGGATTAATGTCTAGAATATACAAAGAACTTAAAAGACTTAACACTAAAAAAAGCAATTAATACAATCAAGGAATGGGAAATTGAACTAAATAGACATTTCACAAAAGAAGAGGTACAAATGGCCAATAAATACATGAAAAAATGTTCAACATCATTAGCAATCATGGAGATGCAAATCAAAACAACACTGAGATTCCATTAAACCCCAGTCAGAATGGCAATCATCAAGAAGTCAAACAACAACATATGCTGGTGAGGATGTGGGGAAATATAAACTCTTATACACTGTTGGTGGGATTGCAAATTAGTCCAGCTACTATGGGGATCAGTGTGGAGAGTCGTCAGAAAATTGGGAATGGATCCACCATATGCAGCTATACCACTCCTGAGTATTTTTCCAAAGGGACTGAAATCAGAATATTATAGTATTTTATGCATATCTATGTATATACCAGCATAATTCACAATAGCCAAATTATGGAACCAATTCCGACAGTATATTTTTTTATCACCCCTCCTGCTATTCCTTACTGTATATTTCAAAATTATTTAATAAATATAAACAGGCTTCTCAATAAAAATGTCCTCAGGATTCCTTAGCTTAAATAAAAAAAAAATTCCTTCTTAAAAAATATAAAGTGAAGCCGGGCATGGTGGGGCATGCTTGTAATCCCAGTACTTTGGGAGGCAGAGACTGGAGGATCCGGGTTCGCAGCCAGCCTCAGCTCGTGCTCTCTCTCTCTCTCTCTCTTTCCCTGTCTCTCTCCCTCTCTCTCTCTCTCTCTCTCTCTCTCTCTCTCTCTCTACTTAGTGAGGCCCTCTGCAACTTCTTGAGACCCGGTTTCAAAA
>PVJS01019494.1:0-33658 GCA_004027185.1 Glis glis | reverse complement strand
TAATGGGGATTGAACCCAGGGGCATTCTACCTCCGAGCTACACTCTCAGCACCATTTGTTTATTTTTATTTTGAAACAGAGTCTCGCTAGGTTGATGAGAGTCTCATTACTTGCTGAAGCTGTCCTCAAACCTGCTATCCTCCTGTCTCAGCCTCCCAAGTACTAGGATTATAGGCATATGCCACCATGCCCAGCTCTTAGGTGCCTTTTAAAAAATCGACTTTATCGAGTTGGAGTTTACATAAAATGTACCTATTTTAACTAAATATTTCTTTGAGGGAGGGCTAAATGAGCAATGTGTGCATGCATGCTTCTGATACCCTGACACTTATCAAAATGTATAACTACAATGCACCAATAAATGAATATATATAAAAAACTATATATTTCTTTCTTTTTTTTTTTTTGCAGTACTGAGGATTGAACCCAGGGGCATACTACCTCCAAGCTACACCTCCAGCCCTATATTTTGTTCTTTATTTTGAAACAGGTTCTCACTAAGTTGCGGAGGGCCTCACTAAGTAGCTGAGGCTGGCCTCAAACCTGAGATCCTCTTGTCTTAGCCTCCCAAGTACTCGGATGAGCAACGTACACCACCATGCCCAGCTTAACTATACATTTCAAAAAAAGTTGTTTTTTTTTTTTTGCAGTACCGGGGATTGAACCCAGGGGCATTCTACCTCCGGGCTACACCCCCAGCCCTATTTTTATTCTTTATTTTTTTGAAACAGGGTCTCACTGAGTTGTGGAGGGCCTCACTAAGTAGCTGAGGCTGGCCACAAACCCAGATCCTCCGGTCTCAGCCTCCCAAGTACTGGGATTACAAGCGTGCACCACCACACTTGGCTTCAAAAAAAGTTTTTGAAAATGTTATATATGTAATCCCAGTACTTTGGGAGGTGGAGACCGGAGGATTGGGGTTTGCGGCCAGCCTCAGCTCTCTCTCTCTCTCTCTCTCTCCCTGTCTCTCTCTCTTTCTACTTAGTGAGGCCCTGGGCAACTTCGTGAGACCCGGTTTCAAAATAAAGTATAAGCCGGGCGTGGTGGCGCACGCTTGTAATCCCAGTACTTTGGGAGGCGGAGACCGGAGGATCCGGGTTCGCGGCCAGCCTCAGCTCGCGCACGCGTGCACATGCGCGTGCACATGCGCGTGCACACGCGCTCTCTCTCTCTCTCTCCCTGTCTCTCTCTCTCTACTTAGTGAGGCCCTACGCAACTTCATGAGACCCGGTCTCAAAATAAAGTATAAAAAATAGGACCGGGGGCGTAGCGCGGAGGTAGAACGCCCCTGCGTTCAATCCCTGGTACCGCAAATAAATAAATAAATAAATAAATAAATAAATAAAGTATAAAAAATAAGGCCGGGGGTGTAGCACGGAGGTAGAACGCCCCTGGGTTCAATCCCTGGTACCGCAAAAAAAAAAAAAATGTTATATAGCATATGACCACCACCATAACACAGATAGAAAACATTTCCATCACCCTAAAACATTCTTTTGCCCCTTCCAAGTCAATCTTCCCCCACACGTACACTGGGTATATCATAACTCTGAGTGCACTATTGTAAGACATGTCCTTCCCCACCATTTATCTTTACACTGTAGAGAAACTGAAAGGTGACATATATGTATCATTTACTTTGTGCTGGACACTGGGCTCGGACCTTTATATGCATTATCTCACGTAATCCTCACTAGTATCATTCCATTTTACAGATGAGGCAAGTGAGGTTCAGACGGTTTCAGTAGCTTTTACTCAGAGCCTGGATTCAACTCAAACTCCAAAGCCCTCATTCTTTACTGCTGCCCTTAACACATTGAGGACCGACTGGTGGAAGATCGCTAGCGTGCGCGTGGGCCGGCTTCTCTCCCGCTCAGCCTTGGACCAGGTTTTTTTCTTGCCTAGCCCAGTTTGAAGCAAGCAATCGCTGGAGAAGCAGAAATCGGTGTGCCGAGGCTGCCCTCTGGTGGCAGAAGCGAGTACAGTAGCATCTGTGTCCTCTGGCGCCCCCAGGTGGAAGATGGGGTGTTGTTGAGAAGAGCGCGAGCTGCAGCCCATAGCGGGGGCAGCCTCAGCCCTGGGCACCTGGAGATCCCCTGCTCTGGCCACTGCCTGGTGCCCCCCGAGGTGCCAGCTGAGGCTGCCCCCGAAGAATGCCAGCTGCTGGAGCTCTCCGCCTACCACTCCCTCCACCAGCCTCACACACACTCCAATCCCGGTCCAGTCGGCTGCTTCCATTCCCTGAAGAAGAGGCCCTAAAGTTAAAACAGCTGTTAATTTATAAACCAATTTTTCCGTGACTGCTTAATAAATCGCCAGCAGCTGCTCTGCCCCCTCCTCCTGCCCAGGCACCCGGCCCCGGGGGCTGCATGGAGAAGCTCAGAGCTGCCAGCCTGCCCCTTCTGCCTCCTTCCTCCAGCCCCCCCAACCTGTCCCTATTCCCCCAGAAACTGGGCTTGTGTGGGGGAACCCTGATGAACCCAGCTCCTCTGCTCTTTGCTGGAGCGCTGAAATGAGTATGGGTTTTCTTTCCTACCAGGCTATATAGCCCAAAGTCCACTCCTCCCAATGTCCCACAACCCCCCACCCTAGATTCCCAGGCCTGGAAGGTGGGTGTCAAAGGTTTCCCTAGTTCTGGGGAAATGAGGGTGTCCAGATTCCCTGAAGAAGATCCCCTAAGCCACTGGGAGGTAAGGAGATCTTGGTCCAGCCCAGGGCTCATCCCTGAGAGCGCAGGAATCTCAATTTCCGAATCAGGGTGGTCCCCCTGACAGATGCTAACTGACTGCCTGACCCTGCTGTTCTCTCCAGGGTGGGCTGGGAGGGGCAAAGGATGTTGGGATAGCATCTCACCCTAAGGAGAGGCCCACACACACCCATCCTCAGAATGGTGGAGGGGAGAGACTTGGGCCTCCTGAACGTGCACTTTACCCAGCCTCTACTGGCACAGAGGAGGCAATGTGAGACTTCACTTGTGTGGGGGGGTGAGCAGCAGGCATGAGGATTTCTCCTTGTATCTGCAAGTTCCACGGGCACCCAGAGTGTGTGTGCAGGTCTGCTGCCACTGTGATCCATGACTCTGCTGGTCAGGTGGTTGATCTGGCCATATCACAAACTCAGTAAGACAGGGGAGCTGGGTGGTAAAGCACAGTTCAAATCCTGGTTCTACCACTTCCTAGCTGTGTGACCTTAGACAACTCAACCTGTCTTTCCTTCCTCAGTGATCAGGTGTGGTGACTTGTGCCTGTGATCCCAGTACTTAGGAGGCTGAGACAGGAGGATGGTAGGTTCAAGGCCAGTATAAGGAAACTTGGTGAGATCCTGTTTTGAAATAAAAAGTAAAATAGAGCTTGAGGTGTAGCTCAGAGGCTATAGTGCCCCTGGGTTCAATTCCTAGTACCAGAAAAATAAATAAATCAATCAATAAAATGGGGAGCCAGGTGGCAGTGGTGCGCACCTGTAATGCCAGTACTTGGGAGGGTAAGTCAGGAGGATCACAAGTTCGAGACCAGCCTAAGTAACTTAGTAAGACCCTGTTTCAAAATAAAAAATAAAAGGGCTAAGGGTGTAGTTCAGTGGTAGAACATCCCCAGTACCATAAATAAATAAAATGGGAATGATATAATAGAATTGATATGAAAGTTAAACAGGCTGAAGCACGCAGTAAAAAGAAAAGTGATCTCATGCTGGCGTGGTGGTGCACGCGTGTCATCCCCGTACTGGGGAGGCGGAGACCGGAGGATCCGGGTTCGCGGCCAGCCTCAGCTACTTAGTGAGGCCCTCCACAACTTAGTGAGACCCTGTTTCAAAATAAAGAATAAAATAGGGCTGGGGGTATAGCTTGGAGATAGAATGCCCCTGGGTTCAATCCCCAGTACCACACACAAAAAAAGTGATCTCTTACAAAGTGGTATGTAGTGCTATCTCTTCTCATTTCCCTGTGGAAAGAGCTGGCTGAAGTTCCTGGTCTCCTCCTCAGTAGCAAATCGTGGGGTGAAAGTACCCAGGGGATTTCTAAAGGAAATGGGGACAGGTAGGAATGCTGGGAACAAAATTAAGAAAAACACCCAAGCAGGATCCTCAGGTAGCAGTCCTGCCTGGACTTTCTCCTCCTGGGCTCTTCGGTTCTTTCCCCATCCCTCTACCCCATCCCTGCCCCCACTCTAGCAGCCCTGGCCTTTCCCCAACGTGTGCTTCTGGGAAAAGAAGGAAAAGCCCCCCTCCCCCAGCTCCTGGAACACCCACCTCTCAAGAAGTAATTTCTCCTCACAGTCTAACTGAAAGCCCTTCCATTTTCTCTTCTATTCTCTGGCCAGCAGGGGCTGCCATGACTCCTCCTGCCCCACCACAGCAGGATGGGGGCATTAGAGAACCCGCTGGGCAGCCCCTGAGTGAGCCTGGCCTTGCTACATCCTCCCTGTGTGGCCCACAGCAGTTCAGTCAACTTCTCTGAGCCTTGGGTTCCACGTGTCTAAAATGAAGATAACCCCAGAAGCTACCTCCTCCCAGGTCGCAGTAAGGACAGAATGCCATGCTACTCCTGAAGTTCTCAGCACAGGGCCTGACTCACGGACGGAGCTGTAGACATGGTGGTGGAGCGAGGCGGCAGAGTGTGGGCAGTGGAAAGAACTTGACACCAGAGGAGAGCTGTCTGGGTTCAAATCCCAATCCACCACTCACAACTAGGTGACCTTGGGCCAGTTGCTTAATCTTCCTGGGTCCCTGTGCCATCCATAAAATAGGAGCAGTATCAGAACCTATGACCCTGGGTGGTTGCGAGCCATCTAGGGCTGTTAGATGTTCTCCAGCTTCGCGAATGTTCCCCAAGTTGCCATCGGCCTCACTAGAGCTCCACCTCTGAGGCTGTGTCTACCAGGGGAGTGTTGGTGGCAGGAGGTTGGAGAGTAAGCACAACCAGAATGCAGGCCCTGGCATTGGCGCCCAGCTCAGGACAAGCCACACCCCACCTATGGCATCCCCTAACCCCCAAGGTGGGCACAACGGGTTCCCTCTGCCTCCCCTAGTCAGCAGCCCAGTGAAGCAGCCAGCCCCTCCCTGTGCCTGGGTCCTGACTACCTCCAGGAAATCAAGCAGGCCCCCCTGGGGGGGGCGCTCACGCCCAGGATTGCTCTGCCAGGGTACCAGCTGGTGCCCACAGGGACAAGGCAATGGTTTGGTCATGTGGAACGGGAAAGCTGGAGGCACCCCCAACCATGGTGGCCCACCCAGAGACAAGAAAAGACTCGGGGGCATCCAGGACGTCCCCTGGGAACAGGAGGGAAGCGAACTAAGATCACCCTGTCTGTGCATCAGTTTGCCCAGCCCTGCTGGGGTTGGAGTCTTCATTCCTGTCTCCCAGGCCCCCTGGGGCCCCAAAGGCCTTGGCACTGTCCTCCCAGAGCACCTTGCCCTCTTTCCTTTCTTAAAGAAACGGAGCTCAGCCTCCTTCCTGCTCAGATTCTCTCCTTAGAAACCAGCCAGGGGGACACCTAGCCCCAGAGGGGAAGGGAAGAGCCCAGGGCACGCTTAAGACACCCCCCACAGGGCGAGGGGCTACCTCTCCAAGCCCGCCCTGGCTCCAGGCCCTGCCCGGGTCACAAGGCGCTCCCAGCCGCTGCCCCTTCCCGCCTCCACTGGCCCTTTAAGAGCCTCTCCGCGCGCTGCCGTCCCGGATCAGCCAGAGAGACCATTAAAATTTTATGCAGAATGAAAATGGGCCAGGTCTCCAGCTTCCCCGCTCCCATCCAATGATTTATTACTCGCAAATACCACAGAACTAATTAGTATAGTAATTAATTAATACGCATTTGCATATTTGCATGTGCAATTAGTGCAGTGGAGTGATTACTGGGAGAATGAGGGGCCCCGGATTGTCAGATGTGAGGGGGAAGTGGCCTGGAAAAGAGTTAGTGGGAATGAACTTTGTAGGGAGCGCGATGGCGGGGAGGGCGCGGAGGCGCGCGGGCGGCGCGGGGCGCCTGGCTGGGGTGCTGGGCGGCGCGGGGCGCCTGGCTGGGGTGCTGGGCGGCGCACCCCGCTCAGATCCCCGCCCGAGCCCGCGCGCCCGCGCTGGGGGTCACGACCCCGGCCCGCCCCGCCCCGCGCGCCCGCGCTGGGGTCACGACCCCGGCCCGCCCCGCCCCGCGCGCCCGCGCTGGGGGTCACGACCCCGGCCCGCCCCGCCCCGCGCGCCCGCCCCGCCCCGCCCCCGCCGCGTGGCTCGGCTCCAAGCGCGCGCCTGATTGTTATGCATTGTGCTTCTTGTTGCGAGCGGAGCCGGGCGGAATGGGGCTGGCACAAGCTGTTTCCCTGCCACGCGGCGGTGGCACCTTAAAGGCGCAGTGTCCCCTTCCCGCCGCCGCGCAGGCTCGCCCCCGCCGACCCCACTCGGCGTCCCGGCCACCCGCGCCCCAGGCCGGCTCGGGGCCGCCCGGGCGGGGGCGCGGGGCGCGAGCCGAGGGAGCCCGGCGGGCACGAAGTCAGGGCTGCGAGCGGGATTGGGCGGCAGGGGCGCGCTGGGCGCAGTGCCAGGCGCGGGGCAAGTCCGGAGAAGGACGAGGAGGGAGAGTGGCAGGGGCCCACTAGGTGTCCTCACAGGACACCTTCCGATCACACGAGGTTCTGTGAGGCAGAGCGCCTTCTTCCCATTTTACAGACGAAGGATCAGAGAGGGGCTGCAGGCACTAGCAAGCAAGTGGCAAAGCTGGGGTTCTTGGAGCCGGAACCGTCCATTCCCAAGGGCTCAACACGTGCCAAGGGCTAGAGGAAACCGTATTTCATCAGGGGAAGTCAGGGAGGACTTCCTGATGGAGGAAACACCTCACCAGCCCGCAAGGGAGGAAGCCTTCTGAAGGAGCTGAGGGGAAAAGGATGAAGGACAGAGAAACCCCATGCTTAATGCGACCGTCCTCCACCCCCGTGTAGAGGAACCCCCCCCCCCCACTGGCCTGCCCAGAAGACCCAGGCCAGAGCGGTGGCTCCTGAGACTTGGGGGCCTGGCCAGAGGGCAAACCCCAGGCACAAGTCCTTCCCAGGGACCTTCCTTTCTCTCTCCATTGCAAGGTCCACTGGCACTACGGTGCATAGTTCACCCGGGTTCAGAGAAAGAGACTCCGTTTATAATAGTGAATAAGCGCCTGGCTCAGGTGTCAAACAGTTCGAGCCAGCATGGTGGTGCCGCCTGTAATCCCAGTACTTGGAAGACTAAGACAGGAGGATCGCAGGTTCCAGACCAGCCTCGGCAATAGCGACAGTCAGCAACCTGGCTGACCCTATTTCAAGATAAAAATAGGGCTGGGGGTGTAGGTAGAACATAGCTGGTTCAACCCCCAGTGCCCCCACACACTAAACAAACGAACAAACAACTTGGTTCAAATCCTGGCACCGCCACTTCCTGGTGACCTTTGGCACATTACCCTTAACCTCAATGTCTCTGCTTCAGTGTGCTGGTCTTGAAGTGGCGGTGCCAGTACACCCTCCCTCTGATGTCTTGTAGAGAAGGAAGTGATCTGATTTGTGTGGAGCCAGGTGCTGGGAAACAGATTCATTCCCACCACTGTCATGATCACATTATTACATTACTACACAGTGTTGTGGTCCCAGGACAGGAGGACCCCAAAGTGGAAATCAGGGTCCTGGTTTCTGGTCCCAGCTCTGCCACTCATCGTATGACACCAGGCAAGCCTTCGCCCTCTCTGTGCTGTGATTTCTTCTCTGTGAAGTGGGGGGTTGGTTCATGAAACTCCTACCCCTAGACTGCCCCCTTCCTTTCCCCTGGACCTGATTAAGAAGCTTCCACACTTTAGGGCAGGCAATCCCTCCTAAGCCCACCCTGGCCCCTGGGGTATTGAAATAGAAGAAACAATGGCCAAGTCTAATTTGTTCTATCCTGGGTTTTAGTCTTGAGGGCTGAGCCAAGAAGTCTCTGGTTATATTTTGACCTCCTGCCCTTTACATACACACCTGCCCAGATGGCCCTCTGGTGCTATACCCCTGTGAGCATCAGCACTGCTGTGGTGTGGGCCCTCTGTGCCACCGCCAGCACTGGTGTCCTCAGCACCCATTGTCAGAGTACTGTCCAGTATCAGGACCCCAGAATTCACCAGGCCAGACCTCTGGCTCTGATTCCCAGAGGAGGCTGCTGGAAATGCCTGTTTCCCCAGAGACACTGGCAGCAGCGCCCCCACACTTCTCCTATGCTGTGCACTGCTCCACCGAGGGGCCCAGCCCCACCCACCCCTGCACCCCAAAGTGCACTTCATAACTTGCTGTCCTCTGTCCTCCCAACAGTGCCAAGACACAGCTGGACAGGAGGCACTATTCCCATCTCACAGATGAGGAAGCAGAGAGTTATGATTTGCCCAACGTCAAGATGCTGCTGAGCTGGGGTGTGGCCACCCCAAGCTCTGGGATGGTCTGACTGGAGCAGACCCTGGCGTAGGGCTGGGAGAGAAGCAGAACAAAGAGTTGGTATTGAAGAGAGCTCCAGGAACAAAAATACTTAAAAACTGAAGTTGATCAAAGGCTGAGGCAAAATCAGCCACACCTGGATGGGGCTGTGGGCTGAAGCAGCACTTTCTTTTTTTTTGTGGTACCGGGGATTGAACCCAGGGGCGTTCTACCTCCGCACTACACCCCCGGCCCGTTTTTTTATACTTTATTTTGAAACCGGGTCTCACGAAGTTGCGGAGGTCCTCACTAGGTAGAGGCGGGGGGGGGGGGGCTGAGGTTGGCCTTGAACCCAGATCCTCCGGTCTCCGCCTCCCAAAGTACTGGGATTACAAACCCAGTACTGGGATTACAAGCCACCACGCCCGGCCTGAAGCAGCACTTTCACTGTTAACTTGCTTGAAGCTCACCGCTGTCCTAGCAGGCAGGCCTTATTGTAAGCATCATCCCATCTCACAGAGGGGAAGGATGAGGTTCCGCGTCAGTGCTGGGCTTGGTGCATGGGCTGCGGAGAAAGGAGGGAAGGTTTGGGAGAGGGGGCTTCCTGTGGGTGGGTGTCCTGCCCTGGCTGTCTTCTTCAGTTTCTGGGGTAAAACTGCAGTTCCTCCAATAGACGCAGGATAGGCCTTTGGTGCCCCAGCAAAATACTAAGGCTATTCTGTGTGTCAGGGTCTGGCCCAGGACCCGCCCTCATGGAGTGTGGAACATGGAGCCTGTTGCATGGAGGGACTTCTTGGAGGAGGTGGCACTTAAGCTGAAAGGGTGAGGAGGGGGACAGTATGCACCAGGAAGAGGGGACAGCCTGAGCAAAGGTCCCCAGGGCTGCTGAGGTGCAGAGTTAAGGGCACTGACATGTGCTGGGGAAGACTTGGAAGGCAGCCACTCAGGGATGTCCCTAAAGAGCATAGCCTGATCCTAGGGGCAATGAGGAGCCATTGAAGGTGTCTGAGCAGGTGAATCCATGTCTAAGTCTGTATTTCAGATAGGATGGGCAGTGTAGGCAGCCTGGGTCCTTCTAGGGAGGAGGAGGCCCAGGCCGGGCCCAGAAGACAGAGGGGTGCTGAGACACTGCGGAGGAGCATCAGCAAAATGAAAAGGCAGCAGCAGCGGCAGAACTCAGCCAGGTCCCTGGACCTCATCTCTCCCAGGGAGTCACATTTACCACCTGCAGGGTAGGAGTGGGGTGGGGTGCCCCCTGTCCACCTATCTGGCTCAGAGCTTGCTAGAAGGTATGGGGACTAAGCAGGGGGTCTGCCGCAGAGCGGGCCCTGCCCTATTGAAAGTGGGCACTGTGGGGCCTCCTGTGGCCCCAGTCCCAGAGCCTGGTGCCCAGGGAGTAGGGGTCTGGTACTCCCAGGCTGTTTCCTAGGTCAAGCCTTCTCTCAGAGGGCAGCTCTCTCAGCCCCAGCCCACCTCCCCACACTGAAAATTGTGCAAAAGGCAAGGAGGGTTCTGGGGTGCCGGGCTCCAAGGGGTCCCTTGCCCTACTGTCTTAGGAGGCTCTCGGGAAGGTTCAGTGGCCAGGCCCTCACTACAGCCAGGTTAGTGCAGCAAACATTTATTCGGGGTGACTCAGGGGGTCCTGTGTGGATCACAGAAGTAGCCACCTGGGGCATGTCAGGGAGACAAACAGGAAATGGACCCTCCTGACGGGGTGAGCAGGCCTGCCTGGGAGGTGTGGGCAGGCTTCCAGGAGGAGGCATCCTCTAGAAAGCTCTTGGTAAGGAATGGGGATGAGTTTGACCAAAGGGAGACACAAGGACCAGTGCCCATCAGGGAAGGAGCTCTTCTCACCAAAACACAGCTCACAGACCAGAAGTCAAAGGTTACAGGGCAGAGGTCACTCCACTTTAGGAGCAAGGGCATAATCACAAGGGGCCTGGTTTTTCTGGAGAACTAGTGGTGTCTCCTATGGGTCCTTTGTCCTGGGATGGGGGAGGGCAAGGAGCAGCAGTGGTCTGACCCAGGACTCTCAGCTCCTGGCAGGCCCACCCAGTTTGAGCAGAATTCAGGCCCAGAGTGGGAGCCCAGGACGCAGATAAAGGAAGTTGAGGAGGGCCCTGGGGGTCAGGACAGGAGGTCAACCTAGAGGAGGGGGCTCCACCTCATCGCCCCCCCCCCCGTGGCACCACAAGGCACGCAGCCGCATCTCACCCGTGCCAGCCCTCACCTCCCGGCAACATCGCCGCATTCTCAGCCACGCCATCTGGCGTGCCCGCCGCTCCCCAGCACACTGCGGCGGGCGGGGGAGGGGGCAGCGGGGCAGGTGCCCACCCCAAAGCCAGGAGGAAGCTGCAGGTCCCCCTCCCCATCACCCCCAGTGCGCCCTTTGCACTGGAAGTGGGGCAGGGGCTGGGGAAGGGGCTGGCAGGTGCTCTTCTGCTTCCGGAGGAAGCTTCGAGCCTGAACTGCTGGAACAGGCGCCCTCTGGGCAATGCCAGCCACCCCGCCCCCTCCCCCCACCGCACAGCTAATGCCAGGCGCACGGGACCTTCCAGGGTCTCTGGATTCCTGCCCCCCATCTGAGGTGCAGGGAGAACAGGGGCCCTCCTCTCGCTCCCCCTCACCTGCCTGCCCCCTCAGCCAGCCAGGCCCCAGGAGGTGGATGTCTGGCTGCGGCCAGGGGTGGACACCTGGGTCTGACCCACCTGCTCCCCACGGCCTGGTGCCTGCCGTGGTGGGGAATCAAGTCTCCTTCGGCACATTTGCCCTGGCCAGTCTTATTCAGGGGGATGGTGACTGGATAGCAGTACTTCTGGGTTTCAGGATGGAGAGGAGCAGTTACAGACAACTACGTGAATGTATTCACTTGGGGGGAACAGGGGGTGTGATGAGAGCAGTTTTCTAGAACATTCTTCCTGTCCCCTGAGCAAGATTCCCCTAGACTTCTCAGAAATGACCTGTCTCCTCCTGCCTGCCCTCTCTACTCCTCCACACCCCCAGCCCCCCTCAGTCCTGCCCCTCAGGACCTGAGCCGGTACAAAATGGCTGCCACCCCTCTGAGGCAGCCATTTTAGGTGCCCAGACTGTGGCCTCCCTTGGGATGGGGCTACGTCTCCATGGGAACCTCAGGCCCCCAGCTCCCTGCTGCCTCCTGAGGAGTGGGCAGCAGAAATGGGGGTCATCCAGGCCTGGCTGAGGTGCCACCATTCTCCTTTTCCTCTTGGAGACCCGGAGGGGACCAGGCCCCTCACCAACTCCCTTCCCCCAATGCCACAGGGAGGAACAGATGGCATCTCTGGGTGTCCTTCTCCTTTCGTCTCCTTCCTTCCATTTCTGGCTCTTTCTGTCTCTCCGTCACTGCATCTCTGCATCTCTGGTATACAGAGAGGAGCGCGCATGTCCCTGCGCGTTCATGTCTGCTTGTGTGTATGTGGACACACGTGTTGTACCTCGTTCAAGCCCATGTCTGAGGCAGGCCCATCCCACACCTCCCTCTGTTCCAATTTTCCCCTGGTTTTTATTGTATCTTCTAAAAAAAAAGTTGAAATGTGTCGAGTGAGAAAAACTTGTTCCATTTTTCTAGGGAAGAAAAGACAGGGGCAGGAACAGGCTGAAAGAGATGAAGTTCCCTGTACCCCCAGGTAAGGCCCCCACACTTTAGGCATTCTCCTCTGGGGAAATGAGAGGGACTTAGACCCAGAGCTGAGGTTATTCCTATGGGAGGCAGGAGGGATAGGAGGACCTCCCAAGGGATCCCCCGTCCTGATCAAGGTTCTGTCTCCTGTCTAAAGGAGCTTGGGAGACCCCTGGTGGCCTTAAACCCTCCCCCTTTAGTGTCCAGGGGAGAAGGCAGGAATATGATTCTCTCTTTAAGGAAATATCCATTCACCTATTCACCCATCCACTCATCCATTGATTTAACAAAAATTCAGTTTCTATACAGACAAAGCATATTGAATGTGTGTGTGGGTATGTGCAAGAAATTAATATTGTAAAGCACGTTACAGTTTACAAGTGTCTTAATAAAAATAAGAGCTGGCATTTATTGAAGGCTCTTTTTTTTTTTTTTTTTTTTGTGGTACCGGGGATTGAACCCAGGGGCGTTCTACCTCTGAGCTACACTCCCAGCCCTATTTTTTTATTCTTTATTTTGAAACAGGGTCTCACTAAGTTGCGGAGGGCCTCACTAAGTAGCTGAGGCTGGCCGCGAACTTGCGATCCTCCTGTCTCAGCCTCCCAAGTACTGGGATTACAAGCGTGCACCACTACGCCCGGCTGAAGGCTCATTTTATTGCTGACCTGCGCTAAGTTCATTACATGTATTATCCCACTTAGTGCTAACAACAGCCCTATAAGGGTATATAGCATTATTGTCCCCATTTTACAGATAGGGAAATCAAGGTTGAGGAAGGTTATATAACTTGCACAAGCATTCAGCATTTTTTAAAAAGTTGGTGAGCAGGGTTGGCCAGGATCAGAAGCCCAGACCCAGAGCATGTGCATGTAACCAAAATACCATACAGCCAGGGAACTCAGGAGAAGGGCTACTCATCAGGATTGAGGATACCATAAAGGGACAGTAAGGCCTCTGAGGCTGTACCCAAGCTTGGGGGGTGGCTGATCAGCCCTCCCGAGTCTCTACCCCACCTGAGGCTGTCTGTTGACCTCAGCCTGTGTCACGAATCCCCCAGATTATCTGCATAGGTGGGATTCACTTTCCCAGACACAAGACCCGAGAATGCCTTCTCACCCTTGGACACCACTGAGGCCGACTGTGGGGTTGTTGGAAGAACACTGGACTGCAAGTCTAAGGACCTGGGTGCTAGACCCCATTTGCTTTCCATCTGTGTGCTCCTGAGCATGTCCGTTCCCCTCTGTGGGCCTCTGCAGAAGGAACTGGGAACGTGTATTTTGAGCTTTCAGCTCCTGGCCTGGCACCTCTGAGCCCCGGACAGCACCAGTCCCCCTTCTCCAAGGCGTCTGGTGCCATGGTGTGTGTCTCTGTGTAGAACCTAGTTCAATCTGTGTAGCATCAAATCCATGACTTATCAGCCCAAAACCTCTTCTGTAGGCTCCTACTGGGAGATAATGCATCTCCCTGGATTGAGGGTGAAGCCCTCCTCCTGCTCATCTTTGTGCCACCGCTGTGCCTGACACATGGTTGACCTCTGAATGTGTGTGCTGAAAGTATAATTGAAGTTGGATGTGCATAGGTAGGCAGAGGGTGGGGAGGGGTAGAAAATGCGGGTCTGAAACACACAAATGCCTGGATCGGGTGTGGGCACAAGGGTCTCTCCACACCTGGCTGTGATTACCTGCTCACACACATGTGTCTGAGTAAGGGTGTGTATCCATTTTCTGCACCACAGGGTGAGGAACAGGTGTGTGTGTGTGTGTGTGTGTGTGTGTGTGTGTGTGTGTGTGTCTAAAGTTACCTCCCTCAACCTGTGCCATTTGCATCTGCGTCTGGCCCAGTGAGAGGATTGAAAGGTGAGCTGTAACATAAAACAGCCACTTCCTACTTTCCTTATCAAGATACCTGTCTGACCCACCTCCCCTTGACTATTCTTGGGACAGCTGGGGTCAGCTTCAGTGTCTTCACTATTTTATGCAGGAAGAGGAGAATGCTTGGGTCTCATCCAGGAACTCTAAGCAGTTCCCAGCCCAGCCCCTCCTCCTCCCTCAACCAAGTCAGAAGACCGGGAGAGAAAGCCACTGGAGGGATGGTCACCTACGTGGCAGAGGGAGGGGATGGTGAGGAGGGAGAGGTTTCTGGGTAAAGAATCCAGACTTAGAGCTGATTCCTCCACTCCTAGATGGGGGGTGGTGCACAGGCTCATCTCCTGAGTTGCTCCCCACCCCCACCCCAACATACATATGCCCCTAACACCCAAGGAAACATCTCCCATCCGTGGACTCCACAGAAACACACACATGTCCCCACAGACACACACGCCCATGCAGAGGCACAGACATCCAGGCAAATCTTTCCCTTTCTCTGCCTTTCCCTTGGTTTGAATTTCGTACAGCCACATATGTTGTGTGTGCGTGAGGGTGGGTGGGGGAGGGGCAGACAGGGATGAGGGATGGCATGGTGCCAACATCTACCTATGGGGCTTGGGCCAGGGACGCCCCCCACGCCCACTCTGGAAGGGGGCCTCAGCTGTCCCTTTGTGGTGGAAGGGACCCTCCTGGGGACTGGGGACAAGCACTGAGGTCCCTTCTCCACACCCCAGGGTCTGGTCCTGACCCACCTTGGGGGCCTGCAGGGGAGGAAATGGACAGAGCAGGACCCTGCAGGGAGCACTGACTTGGCGGACACCACAAACCCCCAATTTCCAGCCTTGCCACCCCATTGTTCCCATGTGGGGGGCTCTGTATCTGAGGGGGGCAACTCCTCCCACTTCCCTCTCAATCCCTGCTCTCCCTGCGTTGGGCGGGGAGGGGAGGGCGGCAGAGATATTTATTTATTTCCTTTATTTATTTAATTTTTTTTTGGAGTAGAGAGTGACAGATGGCGGCGGGTCCCGGGGGAGCCGGCTCTCCCCCAATGCAGACGCATGCCAATCACCGTCTCTCATGTGATAGCTGCTGCCCGTGACGTGCCAAGCCCATATGGCCTGGCATAGAGGCTGGTACCCCGCCTGGTAGAGATGCCACACTCGCTCCGCGGTTCGCATGGCGCGCTGAAGACGCCGGCGCCCGCCGCCTTGAGGAGCCGCTGCCCCCGCTCCCTGAAGATGGGGGAACAATGAAATAAGCGAGAAGATTCCTCTTCTCCCCCCTCTCTCTTACCCCCTCCCCCCTCCCCTCCCCTCTCCCCTTGACTCCTCTCCGAGGTAAGTTGTCCGAAAGGGAGCTAGATCTGACCCGGCGACTGGGAGGGGGGAGGGCGGCTGCTTCGGCCGACATGAGAGTCCCCAAATCCCCCCTTCCTGGGATGGTACCCCCTCGCTGGGTGGGCATCGGAGGCGCCTCGGGCTCTCTCTCCCCTAGGGGCTGCAGCCCAGGGGGCTGCGGAGAGAGGCGTTTCTGTCTGCGATGAGCTTGGTGGGGGGAAAGACAGGATCATGGGGGGACACGAAGAGGCCGAGATGGGGACCCCCATGACTGTCCCGAAGGAACCTGCGACCTTTCCCAACCACCCCCCAAAAGAGAAGCAAACAAACAAATTTGGATTTTTCCCATCAACCCCGAAATACAACGAGATCTGAAGGGCCGTGTGGGAGGGAGGCAGTTCGAAGGGGGGAAGGGGGTCCCTGGCCGCAGGGGAGACGGACGGGGCTCGCTTCTCGGTCTCCTCCCCACGCCCGGGTTCTTCAGTCCTCGCCGCCCAGAGCCGGCGAGTCGGGGACGCATCGGCTAGAGGAGACGGTCCTCCGCCTCTGGAATTGGGGCTGCGGGGATGGGGGCTGAGCCGGGGGCGGCGCGCGGCCAACTTGCAAATTGGATTAGGGAACGTGGGGGTGAGAGCCACGGGAGGGGTGGGGGAGCCGGGCCGCGGGGCCCGGGCCGCGGAGCCGAGGCGAGGGCAGCTGTCCCCACCCGCGGCCGCCCAGCCTCTCTCAGCCGCCGGGAGAGAACAGGCTTTCAGGGCGAGCCCGCCACCTCCCCTGGAGAAGATACCTCGTCCCTTAAGCCCCTGCTCCGTCCCGCTCCGACCCTGAGAAGAGCCCGGCGCGGGGAGCGGCCCCCGGTTCAAGCGAGGGGCGGAGCCGGGGCCCAGCGCTGGGGAGAGGGCCCGGGCCGAGCTCCGCCGGCCGCCGGGGCAGGGCTGGGCCGGCTCTGGGCGGGGCAGGCGGAGGCGGTGGGCATCCGAGGCCCCTGGGCAGGAGCCTGCCAGAGACCTGGGGGCAGAGGCGGGTTGGGGGGCCGTCGTGACCCCAGCGCGCCCCTCACTCTGTGCTGTCTGTCTCCCTTTCCCGCCCCCGGGGCGCCCTCAGGCACCATGCTGACCCGCCTGTTCAGCGAGCCCGGCCTTCTCTCGGACGTGCCCAAGTTCGCCAGTTGGGGCGACGGCGACGACGACGAGCCGAGGAGCGACAAGGGCGACGCGCCGCCGCAGCCTCCGCCTGCGCCCGGACCGGGGGCTCCGGGGCCCGCCCGGGCCACCAAGCCAGTCCCCCTGCGCGGAGAAGAGGTACCGGAGGCCACGTTGGCCGAGGTCAAGGAGGAAGGCGAGCTGGGGGGCGAGGAGGAGGAGGAAGAGGAGGAGGAAGAAGGACTGGACGAGGCGGAGGGCGAGCGGCCCAAGAAGCGCGGGCCCAAGAAACGCAAGATGACCAAGGCGCGCCTGGAGCGCTCCAAGCTGCGGAGGCAGAAGGCGAACGCGCGGGAGCGCAACCGTATGCACGACCTGAACGCAGCGCTGGACAACCTGCGCAAGGTGGTGCCCTGCTACTCCAAGACGCAGAAGCTGTCCAAGATCGAGACGCTGCGCCTAGCCAAGAACTACATCTGGGCGCTCTCGGAGATCCTGCGCTCGGGAAAGCGGCCCGACCTTGTGTCCTACGTGCAGACTCTGTGCAAGGGTCTGTCGCAGCCCACCACCAACCTGGTGGCCGGCTGCCTGCAGCTCAACTCGCGCAATTTCCTCACGGAGCAGGGCGCCGACGGCGCGGGCCGCTTCCACGGTTCGGGCGGCCCGTTCGCCATGCACCCCTACCCCTACCCGTGCTCTCGCCTGGCGGGCGCACAGTGCCAGGCGGCCGGCGGCCTGGGCGGCGGCGCGGCGCACGCCCTGCGGACCCACGGCTACTGCGCCGCCTACGAGACGCTGTATGCCGCGGCGGGCGGCGGCGGCGCGAGCCCGGACTACAACAGCTCCGAGTACGAAGGCCCGCTCAGCCCCCCGCTCTGTCTCAATGGCAACTTCTCGCTCAAGCAGGACTCGTCGCCCGACCACGAGAAGAGCTACCACTACTCTATGCACTACTCGGCGCTGCCCGGCTCGCGGCCCACGGGCCACGGGCTGGTCTTTGGCTCCTCGGCTGTGCGCGGGGGCGTCCACTCGGAGAATCTCTTGTCTTACGATATGCACCTTCACCACGACCGGGGCCCCATGTACGAGGAGCTCAATGCGTTTTTCCATAACTGAGACCTCGCGCCAGCCCCTTTTTCTTTTGCCTTTGCCCGTCCTCCTGCCCCAGCCCCCCCTCTAAGCGCAGGGGCACCCCCACCTACCCCGGCGCCGGGCGCGGGGAGCGGGTCGCCGGTCCTGCCGCTCTTCTGGACAGTGCGGTCTCTTGCCTGTAGGTGGCCCGTTCCAGGGGCCGCGCTTCCCCCAGGGACTCGCCTACTCTCTCCCCAAAGGGTTCCCTCCTCCTCTCTCCCAGGGCGTACTTCTCTAGGGACCTCTCTGGGGCGTTCCCTGGAGACCCCCCATTCCCAGTAACTTCACTTGGGTTTTCTCCTTCCCCTCCTCCCCGCAGGCCCAAAGGCGTTGGTAAAGGGGCAGCTGAGCTGTGGGATGCGGTTTTCCCCTCTCATCATTATTATTTTAAAAACAGACACCAAGCTGCCGAGGCCAAGGAGCTGGGCGCCCTTTCTTTTTCGAAGAGGGCAAAAGTCAGGGCGCCCATACCCTGGCCTGGACCGCCTTCACTCCCAACCCCCAGTCTCCACGTTTTGTAATTTTAATTTTGGCGGGAGGGGATGTGGATTGAGAGGAAAGAGAGAGACCAAGACAATTTGTAACTAGAATCCAACTTTCCCTTTTCCTTTTTTTAAACAAACAAACAAACAAACAAACATACAAAAAAAAAAGCTAAGAGGCGACGGAGGCTGAACGCAGAGTCCGGATCGGAGAGAAAACGCAGTAAGAACTTTTAGAAGCAATAAAAGGCAAAAAATACTACCAATAATAAAAAGACACAAATATCTATGCAAGGAGGTTCTGACTGAGCCTAGCGGCCCGGCCCGGTCCGGGATGCCCCTCCCTGTCCGCTGGCCGCCCCGCCCAAGCGCGGATCTGTGCACTTTGGTGAAGTGGGGGCCCGCGCCGCCCCCAACCCCTCCCCAGGTTCTTACAATCAGTGACTCGGAGATTTGGGGCCCCAGTGCCACTGCCCTCCCCCGCCCCGTCCCCGTTGTGCGTCATACTGTTTTTTAAAATCCTGTTTCCAAATTTGTATGGAATGGCAAAGTGTTGGGGGGTCGGTTTGGGGAGGGAGGGTTTGCATGAGAGACACACACGCACACCACACCGCACGCACACGCAGGCCCGGCAGGCGTCCCGGGACCGAAGGAGGTGAGCTTGCTGGCTCCTCCTCCCCGCAGGCACTTCCAACCCCTCTTGGGGTGAGGCAGAGGGGCTGGAGACCTGGGGACAGCCCCGCCCCTGCCCGGACGGTGCCAGACGGGCGGCTGGAGAGGGATTTTTTCTTTTTCTTTTTCTTTTCTTTTTTGTCCAAGGCGTCCTCCTGGCTTTTGCCGGCGGGTGGGCAGGAAAGGCTGAAGGCTCCTCTGGAGGTTACCCCCACCGGAGTCAGGGGATCAGGCATCCAAACACACGATGCAAAATGCAAACCCACAAGCGACACACCCACATACTCACCCACACACACGCAATTTTACCTTCCTCTTGTAGCGAAGATGAAACTCCCGTCGGACACCCGAAGTGCATTGCGTGTTTCTGTTCAGTTTAATGACGATTAATAAATATTTATGTAAATGAGATGCAAAGATGGACCCGATTTCTCACGGTGACCTCCTTTTATGAGGGGTGGGGAGTGTTGAGCTGGGACTGGGATCATGGAGGTAGAGTGTCAAGAGACTGTTCAGAGGCCAGAGAGAGACACCCTGGACATTCCTGGGTGGGATTTCTGCCATACTCTCTCTCTCTCTCTCTCTCTCTCTCTCTCTCTCTCTCTCTCTCACACACACACACACACACACACACACACACCCAGTAAGCACAGAAATAGCTACACTTGCTACCCCTCTCAGACCCACACAGACTCACACAGGCGCCCAGCACAAAGCACCCGCACTGATCCACTTACACTCTTTTGGTCCCGGAACATGCCTGTGCTCCTCTTTGAAAATATCTTTTCATCACTGAAAAATGACTAAGGTGGGAACAGCCGGTTATTTTACAACCCTCTGTTCACTGTTGCAAAAAGCAAGTGGGTAGAGACAAAGAACCATTTGAGCCAGACACGGGTACTTTTAAGTTAAAAAAATTATAAGGTCATGAAGATAAAATATTAATGAAATCACTTTCCCATCTTAAATTCGTGTTTCAGTGGACTCTGGACTACTATTTTGGCTTCAGGAATGTTGACATTTTTAGGGGAGTGGTCAAGGTTGGAGGAACACCCCAGAGGTCTGTAAGGTGACAGTCTGGAAAGCCACCTGGCATAGTGAGCTTGACCTAAACCATGAGCTCCCTGGGACAGGGCAGCAGAAACGTCTTTGTTCATATCTGGGCAGCCTCCTTCCTCCCGTTGCAGTTCGGGATAGCTCTTAATGGGTTGGAGGTGGATAGAGAGCACTGGGGAAGACCCTCCCTGCTCAAACAAGGTGGCCTCACAGTTCTTTCCTGCTGAGCCTCAGAAGCACAGGCAGCTCTGCACAGACTTTCCTGAAAGGATTTCTCCCCTTCTACTTCCTCCTCCCCAGACCCCAATGCCCACCAGAGCCCTGGAATATTTGGAGAGGGATCCCAGTCTCAAACACCCCCACCATAAAGCCTGAATACACTTAGTACTCCCCCAAAGGGGCTGTTTCTAACATTACTTGTCTTTCTGAAAACACTATCACTCATTTTAGGGCTGAAATGAGGCTGTAGTGTTGCTGAGGATTGAGGTCAGGCATGCTAAGGCTTTTAAGAGTTAGGTGTAGGATGCCAAAATGAGATGTTCTGGACAGAAGCAAGAAAGGGAAAGGTAGCCAAAGAAGGAAGTCTTAATGCCAATGAGTGGATCGGATTATGTTGGCAGCTCCCCTACTATCTACCTCCAACCTCAGAG
The DNA here is from genome assembly GCA_004027185.1 of Glis glis. Lineage (NCBI taxonomy): Eukaryota > Metazoa > Chordata > Mammalia > Rodentia > Gliridae > Glis > Glis glis. Next base: position 13,295 of record PVJS01019494.1, on the reverse strand, counting down.
TCTCTGGAGCAGAGAGACAAGGCCTTTTGATGGTCTCCAGGCAGGCCCAGACAGGACAGCAGGGCCAGGAGCTGTCCAGTCCAGGGTGCTGACCCTTGTCTAGCATTTCTCCTTCAGGCAGCAGAGGGAGGTCTGTGTGACACAGCATGTGGCCTTTCGGTGTTGCCCTGCTGGAATTCTCTCTTAGCTTTTGGAGGCTTTCACAGAATTCTTTCAAAAATTCACCTCTGAAGCCGGGCATGGTGGCACACGCTCGTAATCCCAGTACTTGGGAGGCTGAGACCAGAGGATCCGGGTTCATGGCCAGCCTCAGCTACTTAGTGAGGCCCTCCGCAACTTAGTGAGACCCTGTTTCAAAATAAAGAATAAAATAGGGCTGGGGGTGTAGCTCAGAGGTAGAATGCCCTTGGGTTCCATCCCCAGTACTGCAAAAAAAAAATTCACCTTTGGAATTATCTCGAGATCACCTCTCCAGAGTGAGATTACATATTGCGCCCTTTGTAGTGAGGTTTCATGCCTGGCAATAGCTAATAGGATCTTACAGACCTCTGAATTACCCCTATTCTTGGGAGAAAGGAGTTGGCCCATATTTCTTCCCCTTCATTTCTTGTGGGGAGTGTAGAGCAAGATGCACATCCCAGACCCTAACCCAAAGAAGTCTGATCTGCACAGGGCATAGGGCATGGCCTGGCAGGGGCAATTGGAGAGAAAATGAACTCGGCACTCATCCCAAGGCCTAATTCTTATCTTGCCCTGGAAACAAAGTTAATTGGGCTTCTCTCCCACTCAGCTGGTTTCCTAGAACTCACTCTGAACTGGGGCTGGGCAGGATCCAGGTGGCTTGGGGCCGGAAGCAAAGGACCCCTCCACGTGGCTCCCCTGGCCAGACTACAGACGTCTACAGATCGTATCACTCTTCTAGTTAGTTACCCCATGCTGCTCCATTCTGTTTTTGAAGCCAGATCCCAGCCCCTTTTGAAGGATGTAGATGACTCTTGGGTCACTGTGACTGTGGTTGCATTGGGCAGGACACACATGGCCCCTTTTGGGGCAGAGATCCGGAGCTCCTCATGAATCTCACCTTCCACACCAGCTGCCCCTCTCCTGATTCCTGACCCTTCCCCCCACACTCCTTGCACTCCGGCTGAGCTCTATCCTCCCACCACCCTCCTCCCCAACACTTAACTTCCCTGGCGAGATGGCAAGATGAGCAGGAGAAGAAAATGTGCACGGACACACGGCCCCAAATGCCCCCCTAGCAGATCTCTTTCTCTCACTGGCTCTCCCGCTTGCCCGCACACACATCCAGAGAAGCTCCAGGAACAGAAGGAGGGGGGAGGTGGAAAGGGGCCTGGGTAGTGATGGGGGGCAGGAGGTATAGGCAGAGAGAGGATGCCCTTCTTGCCCTAGCCTGAGCAGCAGGATCTCCAAGCACTCACCAGCCAGCTCAGCTCAGCTCGGGGCTGCGGAACCCCGCGGCTAGAGCCAGGTTCAGTCGGGAGGGCGTTTCCCCTGCTTGATTTTCCAGCCCCCACCCCATGTCCAGCATTTGGAAAATGACAGAGAAACAGACATCTCTGAGTCCAGGCCATTTGCCCATCTGGCAGGAAAGGGAAGGAAAGCCGTGGCTGTGTCTCCCTTCACCGGTTAACTCCATTCCAGCCATGACCTGGCCAGCCAGCCACTCTTACCCAGTGAAACTCCGGCTCTGATTTCATCACCCATGGTGACAACCACCGGGGAAAGCTGAGCCCTGTGAGGGTCTGCAACAGGGAAGCCTGGACACCCCAGGAACTCCACTGGGTTGTGCTTGCTTCTGTTTTTCCCTTTCCTGGGTGAGCCCACAGGTCAGTGGAAGCAGGATTTTCAGGCAGAGGTCAAAGATTTCGTTCTCTTTCACACAACCTTTGATTCCTCATCTTCCCCAGAATCTTAAACAGGAAACCACTTGCTCCTAGAGGACTCCATTGATTTCAGGGGGCATTGTGGCTAAGGATGTTCTAGATTTCACAATTTAGCTCTTAAGGAAGATAGGAAGAAAGAAGCACAGGCCAAGCCTGGCCAGCCTTGGCCTTGACCGCCACTTCCCAGCCCCCAGGTGGCAGCCTAGGATTCCACTCTGACCTGCCCCACTGTGCTCAAAGGAGAAAGCTTCTGGTTTGTAGGGGAAATGGGAGGGGCAGATGGGCCTCCACGGTCAGAACAGGCATCCCAGCTTCCAGCCCAAGACACAAACTTTTCCTTCCTTCTGAGCTGGGGCCCCCAGGTGCTGGCCACAGGTCCAGAATGGAGGTGACACCTGGAATATGAGAAACCTGGAAATCCTGCACTGGTTCTGAATCCTGAAGTAGCTTCTGTCTTTCTGTCCTGCATCTTAAAAAATTCTTCACAAAGTTTCCCTTGGTGAGAAGTGGAAAGAATGGGTGCAACCACCTTGGGAGGGCTGTTCTGCTCTTGAAACTTTCTGCATCCTAAAGCGCTAGGGTAGAAGCACTGGGCCAGGGAGGGGAGGTGGGAGAAGAAGGCCAAGACCCGGGCGGAGCTCACCTGCAGGAGGGCACCGGGAATCTGTCCGGGAGCTGGCAGAGCTGGGTTGTCCTAGTCCCTTAGTTCATGGAAGGGAAGCTGGGTCGTTCAGAGGGGTGGGGACGAGGGTACCACTAGGCGCCAGCCGTACCAACGGAACTGGGGCACGGCATTGAGTGCAGACTGCCCAGATGCGCTCCTAGGTATAGCTCCGCGCTGCCAACTCTCTTGGCGGCTCCAGCGCTGAAGCGAAGTGCGGCGTCCTCGGGCTTACCAGGGCTGCGGAGTTCCACACTTAGTGTGTGCCTGGTGTTTGATTATTCCAATCTCAATCTCTCTCTCTCTCTCTCTCTCTCTCTCTCTCTCTCTCCTCTTTTTGGAATTAATTGAATTAGGAACGGGTCTTTCAGGGGCTCTCCCACCTCCCGCCTGAGGCTGCGCTGGCCAGGAGGCCAAGGCTGCGAGGTCAGGTCCCGCCCGGGCTGCGGGAACCCCCAAGCTCCTTTGGGGACCTGCGTGCCAGTTCCTACCCTCAGCCAAGTCTTTGCCAAGGGCACAGCTGGGCGGGGTCTGGGCAGTCCGCCCGGCTTGGGACATCTGTTCTCGCCAGAGTCGCATTAAAGGCGAGGGGTGGGGGTAGAAGGCTCAGAACTCACTCGTCCAGCCCAGGCCGATGCCTGCTTTCTCGACCGCAGGCGGAGGCTGGAAAGGACGCCGACTCACATAGTTTATTCTTCTCCCTTGGGAATAGCACGAGAATTGGGGTGAGGGCAGGTGGGTTTTCCTCTTTTCCCTTCATCTCAACCGCTCCCCAATCAGAGGCCACATCGGGCCTCCCTCTTGCAGGGCAGCAGGGTACTCCTGCCCCGCCCGAACTGCTGGGGAGCCCCTGGAGGCGCCGGCGCCAGGAATACTGCGGAGGCTGCCCGCCGGCCGGGAGCGGAACCGATCCCGTATGCTGCGAAATCGCGCTCGGCTGGGCTCCGAGGCCGAGGCCGGGGCGCCGGGCAGGGGGAGGGTTAAAAACAACTCAATTAAAATATCAAAAACATTTGCGTTTGTATAGAGGGGAGGGCGGTGCTTAAAAAAAGAAAATAAACAGAACCACAAAGCCCCTAAGCAAAACCAAACCCTATCCTTAACTACTGATCATTTTGTAGAAAAAGAAAAATCCCTCAGACTCTTCTCCCCTGGTGTCGCCACGAAAAATCTCCCGCCTGGCCAAGCCCCGTGCCCGAATGCACCTTCACCACCCCAGCGCCCTGGCACTGAGCCCAGGTCGCCCCCTGCCCACCCTTCGTTCGCGTGTTGGTGCCAGTCTGTGCCACTCAGCCGGTGCCCGGTGCCCGGTGCCAGGCGCGGGGGGAAGGCGGGGAGGAGCCGAGGCTCCAGCTTAAATTCCATGGCATCTGTTCATTATTATACAGTGAGGATTTTTATATGGACAGCTAAATTAAAGACAGATTTTTGCCAGAATTGCAGATCCCATAAAAATGATGACACAGGATGGGGGCTTTTTCTTTTTAAAAAAGAAAGATTAAAAAACACAACCCAACAAACCACAACCCAAACCTCTCTGCGCTTCTCTGTTGTTAGTGAGTTTCTTTGCCCTCTTTGCCCACCTTTTCTTCTTCCACCAGCTCTGGCTGCCCAGGGAGAAGCAAACCCCTGCGGCTCTACATGCCCAGCCTGTTCACAGATGCCCAGTGACCAACCAGCTTGCTCCCACAGTGGCTGGCAGGAGCAGAGGCAGGACCACCAGGTCAGGCATGGAGGGTCAGGGTGGGGACAGGAGCGGGAATGGTGTCTACTCTGGAAAGCATTGTCAGAAAGAGACAGTAGCCAAAGGGCTTGACCTTTCTGTGTTCCTGTTTCAAGGGGGAGGATGTGGTTTTTGGTTGGTCACTGAGGGTGACCAGGGTATGTGGGGACCGGGTATGTGGGGCCATCCCACTTTCCTCTCACCCATGCAGAGGATGACACAAGAACTGGGCATGATTTGCAATCATGGAAGTTCTGGAATTTCAAGTTTCTGAGATTCTAAAATGCTGGAACCTGCACCTGAATGGTGTTCTAGAACTTGCAGGGATGCAGCTTTTCTAGGATTCCAGAAGGGTCCCCTGTGAAGGAGCAGACATTCCAGACTTCAATGGTTCTGTTTGCCATGGCTGAACTTTGAATCTCCTGGACGATGTCCTGGGGCCACCCGAAGGGCTCCTGGAAAAGTCTGGACAGGTAACACCAGGAGGACAGAGGGTAGGGGCCATTGGCAGGTGTTCTGGATGTGTCCCCTCAAAATTAGTGGAAGCCCTTCGTATTTTTTTCTTTTTCTAAAATTATTTTCAGGGAAGAAAAAAATAAATATCTGCAGAGTTCTGCGTCCCCCAGACAATTGCTCTATCTGTGTCTGCGTCTGTCTGTGACTCTGTCTGTGTAGCTGTCTGCTCATCTCTCCCGGATTCTGAGCTGACAGAATTCATATCAGAAGAGTGAACGCAGGGACATCTGTGTGCAGAATGACTGTGCCTACTCGAACCTGCCAATCGCTCCTGGCACGAGCTGGGTAACAAATGCCTGTTACCTCGGAATGCTGGCGGGTGGGGGAGGGTGGGGGAGGGCGCCTGGCACCACCCCTGCCGCCAAGCCCTGCCAAGGCCCCCTCTTGTCCGCGAGGAGGGTCTAGTCCCCTTCCCTGAGTTGGGGTCCACAGAATTGGATTATCCATTAATTAGCAGTGATTAGAAAATGTGGGTGTCTCCCAGCCGGGGCCAACCCCAACTCTTTAATCTCCATCCCCACTCCCCTCCTGCCTCCCTCTACATTTTCCGGATTAACTCCTGGTTTTTACTGAGGCAGCCGGCCAGTTGTTGTTGTTGTTGTTGTTGTTGGTGTGTGTGTGTGTGTGTGTGTGTGTGTGTGTGTGTGTGTGTGTGTGTTGGGGGTGTGGCTCATGGAATGCAGGAAAAGGGGTCTCTAGAGGGAAGAATTCCACCAAAGTTGCCAGGAGGAGTTTCTCTTGCGAAGTGTGAGGGTCTGCGTAGATGCGGCTGCGGGACGGCTGTGGACTGGGGAAGAGACCGGGCGGACCGAGGCCGTGGAGAGAGGGGGCCGAGGAGGTGTGGAAGAAAAGAAGGAATGAGAGGAGGCAAGGGTCCTGGGTAACGTCACCCCGTCTCCGCACAGGATGCCAGCGCCACCACCCCGTGGGCCTTCCAGGCCTCCCACTAAGGCCTCCACCGGCCCTGCTCCCGAATCCGTCCGCCGGTACTGCTGTGGGGTGGGGCGAAGAGGAGGGTGCCGCTGCCACAGCCGGTGCCAGCCAGGCGGGGGGAATTATTTCGAGGAGGGGCGGAGAGCACATCTAAAATTCCGAGACATCTGTTCACCCAGGGAGGAGACACCGCGCCCAAGAAAGCAGGGCGCCCTCACCCAACCCGCTCTGCAGCCATCCTCACCCAACCCGCTCTGCAGCCACTCCCGCCAGGGCAGGATGCTCGCTTCCACCCCTCACCCCAGACCACCGAAGCGGGTCTGTGGGGGGAGGGGCGCCAAGACAGGGGGGCGGCGGGGGTGAGGATTGCATACCCTGCCCTGCTGATGGGTCCTCAGAAAGGGAGAATCAGGGCTCTGGGGAGGTCTGTGGAGGGCAGGCATCCTAAAAGGGAGAGTGTAAAGAAACCTCTGCAGGGATAGGTCCCCCTGCCCCCAGCGCCCACAGATCCCCCCTCACCCCCTCACCATCCACGTACACAGATTCTGGTCATCACATGCTCAGATGTAAATCCTCTGGCTTCTGTGAACACACAGACATCTACATAACTGGCCCCCTGCACACTCAATCATCTATCTGTTCCAGCAACTTTATTGGGATCCTGGTTTGTACTGGGTCTGGGCTGGGAATCAGACAGACACCTTCCTGCTCCCAGGAGCTGTCAGTGTGGTGGGCACACTCAGGTGCCCAGATGCAAAGGCCCACATGCTGCCCTTGCACCATGCAAATGCCACAGCCCAGTATTCCCAGTAGTGACACCCCTCTCCTTCATCTGTGAGCAGCTTCCCCAGGGGAATCCAGGACAGGGCCTGGGAACCCCAGCAGGGAGTCTGAGACCCACTGCCAGTCTCTTGCCACTTCCTTACCTACTCCCTGTTGGCAGGAGCCTCTGCCCCCAGATTATGCCTGAATAGGCTCCAATCCCAGTTCCCACCAAGCCTTGATGACCACCTCTCTCTCTCCAGTGCCCTGGCCTGGCACCTGCCCCTCCACCAGGGCTGCCCTAGCTGGGCCGACAGAGGCCAGGCCTCTCAGCTGGGAAATGTCCATGTGTTTGCTACTTAAAAACTGATTTATGAGGCCGTGGCGGCTGCGAAGGCTTGGCCTGCGGTCCTGGTAGTAATCAAGGGCATATGCCCATCTCGCCTGGCACTACCCAGCTTGTGAGCCCAGCCCTGGCCTCTGCTCTCCTGCTGGGAAGAGAGAGGCATAAAGCACCAGGTCTTCTTTCCAAGCTATCTCTCTCCTCCTCCACCCTCCTCCCTTTCCTTCTCCTCCTCCTCTTCTTCCCTTTCCTCTCTCCCTCCTCTTTTCATCCCTCCTCCTTCCCTCCCTCCCTTTCTCTTCCTTCTCTCCCAAGTGGCAGGGACCAGCCTGTGTGCCGGGCTGGCGCTCACAGCTGCAGCCCATCTGCTATGATTGAATGGTGACAGTGATGAGACAGGAGCTGGGGGGAATGGGGGACATGGGGATTGCCCTGCTACCTCTCACCCCTCCTGTGCCAGCCCCCACATGCTTTCTTGACCTCTAGAATGAGACCGTCCATTTTGCTGGTGCTGGGTGGGGGAATCCCGTCCTTCTAAGTAATGAGGGAATTCCTTTCCCTCCAACTAGATTCCTGAGAAGACAGAAAGGGACACGAAAGAAAGGAGCAGAAAGGTGGGTAGAAAAGGGGAAAGGGGAAAAGGAGCTGGGATTGGAAGAGCAGTCTGGAAGAAAAGACACATACTCACACAGGCTCCGGTGGGGCGAGGGCCCATGGCTGAGGCCCCAGGTTGGGCAGGGAGGCACTGATGTAGGCCCAGGAACCCAGGAACACATCTTTGAGAACCCCTGCTGGGAACACTCAGTGCCCTGTGCTCTAGGATCCTGCCACTCTCCTTATTGCAGGATTTCCCTCTCTGTACCCTATAAAATCTCTTGGCTCCCTCCCTTCAGGAGTAAATTTGAAGATCTGGGAAATTCCAGTCTTCTGTGGTGTCCAAAGGGCAATCTAAAGGTTAGACCTGGGCAAGAAGGTCTAGTTAAATATAAAGAAAGGTTTCCCAATTGATCCAAAGCACAGTCAACATTTAATAATAATAGCATGGAAACTAACATACAAATTTGAATATTGAGCTGATAATCATCCAAACAGCCCTATGGGTTGGGACTCTCTTATACCTGTGCCAGGGATGAGGACACCGAGGCACAGCTTGCCATCTAGGTCTGGCTTCTCTCTCTCAGTATGAAAAAAAATAAGAGGATAACAGGAAGTCCAAAACTTTGTGTGTGTGTGTGTGTGTGTGTGTGTGTGTGTGTGTGTAGCACTGGTGATTGAACCCAGGGGCGTTCTACCTCTGAAACAGGGTTTCACTAAGTTGTGGAGGGCCTCCCTAAGTTGCTGAGGCTGGCTATGAACCTGTGATCCTCCTGTCTCAGCCTCCCAAGTACTGGGATTACAGGTGTGTGCCACCATGCCTGGCTAGTTCAAAACTTTTTAGAAGATCCAGCATCCTTTCTTTTCCACTTACTTCTCCCCTTCTGCCCTCTCCTTCCTCTTCTTCTGTCTGCTCATCACCCTTAGTCCACCCAATACCTGCTCTCCAGTGAATGCCCACATGCTTGTGGCTTTTGCTTCCTGCCACTGCCTGCATGTGAGTAGATTGAAATACCCGCAAGGAGGCACCCACTCTCCACCACCCCCCCGAGGAAACCACAGGTATTGGCTGCACACCGACCTCACCCTCCCTGCCAGGGAACTGCTCCTCACAGATGTAGTCCCAGAACATGGGCGTCTCTCTGCCATGAAGCTCTGGGGAAAGGATGCCATTGTGAACAGCCATGGGACCAGCTTTGAATTCCAGTATGATCTGGGCCCCTGGGAAGCTCAAGCTTAGGGGTGCTCCACCTGGTATAGTCCCCCCCCAACAGCAGTGGAGTCTGTCCAGGTCTCTCACACCCTCTCTTGTTCCTGCCATTTGAATCTCCACTCTCCTCCTTCCTCTTTCTCCATCCTCTTTTCTCTTCTTTCCTTCCTTGTTTTATTCTTATATTCATTCTTGCACATTCTTTCTCCTTTCCTTTTCTCTTTTTTTCTCTCCCTCACTTTTCTTCATCCTCTCTCATCTAGTTATAGGACAACCCCTTTAGTCCTTGAAAACATCTCCCCACTAGAAGAGTGGACATTCCTCATGTTCCATAAATTCCACAACTAAGGGGCTGCTGGTGGGAGAGCCATTCCTAGGTTGCAGTCTCACTGGAGGGGAGTTTTCATCTCAAGAGAGGGAGAGAGGAACCCCTAATCCAATCTTATGGATAAGCATTAAGCAGTCACTAAATCCCTGCAATCCCCAGAACAAATCCAGATCAGCATTGTTGTCCACTTGCCCAACACAAATTGGGATAAGAAATCAGGTGGCAAGCTATCTGCGGGGCCATTATAGAGCTTTTCCAGTGTCTGTCTCCTTCCCCTACAATTTTTGGCTTCTCCAGAGCAAGGTGGCACCTGGAAGGGCCAACTGGAGGTCACAGAAGGTACACATCCAGGGTCTCTCACCTGCCATAACATCCTTACAAAACTCTTCCTATTCTTGAACCTGAAGGGAAAGAAAAAATAAATTGCTGAGTCGAGTCTGAGCCTGCACTTGGGCAGGGATTAGGGGCTGAGATCACCTTCCATCCTCACCTCCCTCTCCCAGTTCCAGGGTTCAGGTATTCCTTGGTTTCTCTAAACACACACACACACACACACACACACACACACTCTCTCTCTCTCTCTCTCTCTCTCTCTCTCTCTCTTTCTCCCTCATCTCTGGATTTCCCTTCCCTATTTCCTCTTCCGTTTCTTCTTTCTTGCCTATCACCCGTTCCCAGGTCTCTTTCTACCATCTTTTTCCTGTTCCATCCTTCTGTAGGGAGAAAAGCTAACTGTTCCGGTTTCAGCACCACGGACAGAGACACCGGGTGGGCTTGTCTGCTCCGGCCGGGATCTGTGCCAGTGACGCCTGCCCATAAATTTCTTTGGGCGGGTGTGAGTGTACGTGTGTGTACCCGAGTCTGTGTGAATGCCCGTGTGTGTGCCTCTCAGGGGCACACGCCTGTGGGCGTCTCTGGGTGCATCTGCCTGTTTGTATCTGTCTGTGCCGTGTCCCCGCCTGCTCCCCGAGTCCCTGGCTGGGAAAGGGGACAGGATGGGGACGCTCAGTTCTGGAGGTGGGGGAGGCAGCGGGTGGCTTGGTATCCCAGCCGGTCCTGGGGGCGTCATCCTTGCCCAGACGCGCGCCAGGCACCATGTGGCATGTGTGCCAGCCGGCACAGGCTGAGGGCATCCTGCCCAGCTTGAGGGGAGGTAGAGGAGGCTGGGAGTGGGAAGAGGTGGAGAGCAGAGCTCAGAATTCAACTCTGGGGCCAGAACCTTTCCATCTTCCTGGAACTCCACCTATAGGCACATGCTTGAGGAAATTTACAAGTCACCTGTCTTTGCAAGGGCCCAGACAATCTGATAATCATCCCTCCAGACCCAAATATCCTGAGGGAGATGTACAAGATGTGGGTCTGTTCTGGCTTGCAGGCATGTGTGCAAGTCTCCTGCCCTTCTGCACATCAGTTCCTGCATAAATACATACACAAATGCCTAAGTCATTCTCAGAGGATGGAAGATGCAAGAACCATTCTTCTTGTGTGTGGGGGTGTGTGGGAGTACTGGGGATTGAACCCAGGGGCATTCTACCTCCAAGCTACACCCCCAGCCTTATTTTATTTTATTGGAAACAGGATCTCACTAAGTTGCTGAGACTCTTGCTAAATTGCTGAGGCTGGCCTCCAACCTATGATCCTCCTGTTTCAGCCTCCCAAGTACTGGGATTACAGGTGTGTGCCACCATGCCTGGCAGAACCATTCTTTTATATCACAGAGCAGGATCCTGCACCACATAGGGGTACCCCCCCCAGGATACCAAGTAAGCACTCTTAGGATCTGGTAGATCCTCTGACAGCTGCACCCTCTGCAAGAAGGGGACACATTTCCCAGGCACAGAGCAAGCCTCGGGCTGTATCACGGGCTGGTGCCTGCCCTTGATGTCCAGGGCAGTCTGGGGAGATAATGCTGCCTCTGTGCTTTATTTGACAAAGGAGTGTGCAGGAGGGGAAAGACATCAAAATGGCTCCTCCCTTCTTCCTCCCATGCAGCCAAAGTCCTTGTCCCCTCCACCACCACCACCGCCAGTCTGGTGTACTGGAGACAACCCTGGATTTTCTCATGCCAGCCCCAATTCTGACCCTCAGCAGTTTATTCCAGTGAAATTAAAAAATGATCATTCATAGCCAGGTGTGGTGGTGCATGCCTGTAATCCCAGTACTGGGTGGCTGAGACAAGAGGATCACAGGTTCGAGACTAGCCTCAGCAACTTAGGGAGGCCTTCAGCAACTTAGTGAGACCTTGTTTTAAATTAAAAAGAATAAAATAGGGCTGGAGGTGTAGCTCAGAGGTAGACTGCCCCTGGGTTTAATCCCCAGTATCACAAAAAAGGAGGAGGAATAGGAGGAGAAGAAGGAGGTGGGGGAATTGGCAGGATTAAATAAAACAATGTAGCCAAAGCTTCTAGAGCAGTGTCTGACTGATGGTGGGTACTCAATGAATTCCAGTACTGTATGAATTTAGTGATAGAATTTCAGGAACTTCAGCAGTTAAAGGGAGCTCAGAATGACAGCATTCTCTCTTCAAACCAGAGGCGCTCACTCCAAGTGCAGCAGAGGAGTGGGTGAGAGGTGTGCAGGAAAGCTGCAGGACAGCTGGGCAGCACAGAGTGGCTTCGTGAGAGGAGATGTCCTTGGGCTGGGGCATCTGGACCTCCATCCCTCAGGGCCAGGGAGTCTCAAGAGGGCCCCCATTCCAAGTCTGAACTCTTCATCCACATGTCTTCCCACCTGTTTCTTCTCTAGGCTTCCCCACTTCAATAAATGGCAGCACCCAATTCGTTGCTCAAGGCAGAAATCTGGGAACCATCCTTGAGTTCACCTTGTCCTCACTTTCCATATAGACTCTCCGTATAGACTATTACCAGGAATCATTGGTTTTGTTCCAAAATGTACCCCAAATCCAGGCTCTTCTCTCCTTTCCCAACACTTCCCCCATAGGCTGGTCACATCACCCTTCCCCAGGGTCTCTGCTCTAACTTCCCACCTTGCCCCTTATTGATCTGTTCTCTCACAGCAGTTGGGGTAATTTTTAATTTTTTTTTTTTTGTGTGTGTGTGTGGTACTGGAGATTGAACCTAGGAACATTCTACCTCTGAGCTATACCCCCAGCCTTTTTTATTTTTTGTTTTGAAACAGGATCTCCCTAGGTTGCTATGTCTAGCTAAGTTGCTGAGTCTGGCCTCAAACTGGCAATCCTCCTGTCTCAACCTCCCAAGTACTGGGATTACAGGTCTGCACCATCACACCCAACTCATTGGGGTAATCCTTTAAAAATACAAGCGGGAGCCAGGTGTGGGGCACACATTTGTAATCCCAGTACTTGGGAGGCTGAGACAGAAGGATCACAGGTTCACAGCTAGCCTCAGCAACTTAGTGAGGCCCTCTGCAATTTAGTAAGACCCTGTTTCAAAATAAAAATAAAATAGGGCTGGGTGTGTATCTCAGAGGTAGAATTCACTGGGTTCAATGCCCAGTGCCACAAAATAAATAAATAAATAATAAGTAAAAGCCGGGCGTGGTGGCGCACACTTGTAATCCCAGTACTTTGGGAGGTGGAGACCAGAGGATCCGGGTTCTTGGCCAACCTCAGCGCGCATGCGCACGCGCGATCGATCGATCGATCTCTCTCTCTTCTCTCTGTCTCTCTCCTCTCTCTCTCTCTCTCTCTCTCTCTCTCTGTCTCTCTCTCTACCTAGTGAGGCCCTCCGCAACTTCGTGAGACCCAGTTTCAAAAATAAAGCATAAAAAAATAGGGCCGGGGGTGTAGCGCGGAGGTAGAACGCCCCTGCGTTCAATCCCCGGTACTGCAAAAAAAAAAAAAAAGTAAGTAAGTAAGTAAATAAATAAGTAAATAAATAAATACTGGCCATGGTGGCATGTGTTTGTAATCCCAGTACTTGGGAGGCTGAGACAGGAGGATCACAGGTTTGTGACCAACTTAGTGAGGCCCTCTGCAACTCGGTGAGACCCTGTTTCAAAATAAAACATATGCTGGGCGTGGTGGTGCCCACTTGTAATCCCAGTACCTGGGAGACTGAGATAGGAGGATCGCAGGTTCGAAGCCAGTCTGGCCAATTTAGTGAGGCCTCCACAACTTAGTGAGACCCTGTTTCCCAATAAGAAATAAAACTGGGTTGGGGGTATAACTTGGAGGTAGAATGCCTCTGGGTTCAATCCCCAGTACCAAAAATAAAATTAAATAAAATATAAAATAGGTTTGGAGATCAGGTGTGGTGGCACATGCTTGTAATCCTAGTACTTTTTTTTTTTTTTTGCAGTACCGGGGATTGAACGCAGGGGCCTTCTACCTCCGCGCTAC